>JAHZNA010002305.1:0-11618 GCA_027743935.1 Sinodicranocentrus sp. ZH6
CATTTTAGCTACCTTGCGGCCAGCTTATCTTAGGATATGTACATTCATTCATTGCAGAACTTTCATCTACGTATTTATGATTGCCTTACAGCGAGTTTATTTGATTAGGAATTGGGTTGCGAGCAACTTCATTGTTCTTAGGCTTGGTTTTGGGCTGAAACGTTGGGCAAAAACTCACCTCTACCGGTTACGAAGCAAATTTATAGCCACCGGCTATCGATAAAAATTATGGCCACCAGGACACCTGACTACCGACAACCACTTAAAGTTATGGCCATGAAGATAAGTTGGTTTACACAGCGTAGTGGTTATCACCTAGAAATTGACAATTTTATTTGTGTATGTTCACAAATGTGGTGGTTTTGTTCTCAAGGCATTGCTACTTTGTATCAACTTTAAAAGAAAGTGTATCATTTGCAAGTGATACATTTGAGATAAAATTGAGAATACAATTTATAAACGAGGTCAATCAAAATTTAAAACTGTCGTCCTACAGCTATTCTTGATTTTTAAATGCTTCTTTTACATTATAGTTTGACATAACGTTTAGCAACTCATATTTCATCACGGATGTACGTAGTTCATCCTTTCCGCGTATTGGCAGCAAGTTAATCACTTTCTCTATATGCTTTATCCCTTTTTGTTTGTATCTCATAAACACGTTATGGATTTTGGTGTGTGATTTCCCCTATTAATATTTAAAAAATTTAAGTTATTAATTTAAAGGACTTCTTGCAGTTTTATACTATCATCGCACCATTTTTATTGCCACAACTTCACAAAGCTTGGTTACTGTCTGTCTAGGTTCCACTTCCTTAAGTAATTCAATCAAAATACGTTTGTCGTCAGCCAATGGGTTCTCTAACAATTTGTAAATAAAAAATATTTGAACGTATTGTTAAATGGTATATCGGCTTCTTAATGATTTTCAAGCATGTGGCTACCAAGATTTTTTGTATCATATTTGAAAGGTGTTTTTGACAAAGATGTCTCCAACGTAGTTGTTGGTCTGGAATGCCCATCTAAATATATAAGTTTAAGTTAAATCTTCTGCATTTTATTATGGTATGAGAAAAACAGTAAAAACAAAGCATCATTACACCATGCGCCATACCAGTGCTTGATAAATGGAGCTCCAGCTTTTCTTTCTTTTTTTCGGCCCAATCAGTTTTCTGGCCTGGTAATTTTCTTTTTCGACTGCTGCTATTTTTAGAATTGTCTCCTGAAGCAGAATCAGTTTGTTTCTGTATGGCTTTTTTAAACTCATACGCTCTATCAGATAGTAAGACATCATTTTCTCTGGTTCCTACACAGCTTTTTTGAGGAATAAGAGGATTTGGTTTGAACATATTGTTTAATTGTCCATCAATATAGGTTGTCCACTCCTCCCAAAGATTGAACCACTCGATAGATTGGTTCTACATGATAAATAAAAACGTATTTATATTAATTGTGCATTCAAATAATTTATTCAGGACACGAATAACGATTTAGTATTCGTTTGATTTCTTCATTAAAATTCAAACATACCATTTTCAATTTGACATGTTCAGAAGCGTTTTTCCAAAACTCATTATCGATAAAATTAATATAATCTTGCTTTAAAACCCAATCTGCCAAAATCTTGCGTAGCTTAAACCGATCGACTAACACATCACCCAGGCGAACATAACCCCCAATATCCATGATTATTCAGCAAAGTAATACACAATATTTTAATACAATACAACTTTGATAACCAGAGGAACCAATGTATGTATTTTGCCCAGATACTTTAAAATAATTTTAATATTCAATACAGAACACTTTCAAAATTTATACTGATTATTCCAGAGTAAAAGGTGACACTAATTAATTTTATAATAATTTCGGAGGTTTTTTAAGTGATTTTTTAAAGTTTCATATGGTACTGTAAAATGCGACTTTCATAGTATTTCAGGAAATCTTTTGTGTTATTGATTGAATCATTCAAATTTTATCTTAGCTAATGCAAGAAATCAAAAACGTTACAACAATATTTTAAGTAGTTTCAGGTTTTATGGTTAAACTGTACGTGTGAGTAATAATAAGTGAATATGCGTCAACGTCACTAGAAATAAATGAAAACTAGCACACTCACTGTCGTCTTGGATATATGAATTGGCGTTGCGGTACGATAAGGAAATAAAATAATGTGAAGAATTTGTTCATGAACTTTGTATCAGGAGCAGCTTGTGCGGGTGTGGTTTGTGCTATGAGTATTTGGTTTACGGAGCAGTTGGGTCGTTGGTAGCATATTTTGTTTGTAGTAGTCGACCGGTTACCAAATACAGTTGGTGAAATAAAGCATTTAGAACTGGATTTCAATTTTTTGAAACTTCTGACACTGAAATCATTTGCAATTGTGTTGGAAAAATGTCAACCAACTTATTTGCCAAACTTGCGCCATTTAAATTTCGATTTTGTTGGGCCAGACCAAGACGAACATTCTTTTTCTTTTTCCAATCTCAAAATAATATTAATCGGTTTTGATTTCCGTTACGAATTATTGGTAAGTAGCTAATTAAATTATGATACATTTCTTAATGTAGTTGGCTGGAAAGAAGACAAATGCAGCTTGTAAGTCTCCAACTGAAAACAAGAAGGCTCCTCTAGCTTGTTGGTTTGCTTCGAATTGGCACTAAAGGTAAAAGCCAATAATAATAAGATGCCAATTTTAAGCAGAGGCCAAAGGGAGCCAGTGCGCAGAACGCTAATGCCGACCGCCAGTGGCCAGTCAGTAGCCGGTGGCCTGGTGTTCTAATTGATTTAAAGTACTCTGGAAATTTTCGTATTCAAACTTAACCAAACCAACAGATTCGAATTAAATTGGGACAAACAAATTTATATGTCTAATGTGTTTTTATAGTACTAGAAAGCCGGTTGTGCGCTAATCGCACAAATAATACATAAAGAAATATCCCATTAACTGGAAATAACTGTCTAGAGCTGTAAACTGGGTCTGAAACAACTTTCAACAACAACAACAATCAATCTTTCAAGAAGTCTAAAGGCGAAAGTGGGGACGATCATCCAGGATCTCACTTAGGTCGACGATGAACTATCATCGACCAGCGACTAAGAAATATGGATCTTACGCTTACCTAGATCGACGACGACAGCGGATCGCAAAGATTTTGCTAATTTTATTCTAGGTTAATTTAAATAAGGGATGCATGCATATTTTTTCAAGTCGCTGGTCGACGATGGTTCACCCTCGCTTTTATTGGTGGATTCTATCACACAGAAAAGTATTGCATTAAATAGTGGATGAGCATGTCAGACCATCCTTCACACATAAAAAAATCTTGGGTATTCTATCCGGTCGGTCCACACACACGGACACACAGACTCATGCAAAAATATATTGTATGATGATGATTTGATGATGATGATGATATGATGATGATGATATGATATATGTGACAAGTGCACACGTGTAAGAAAGTATGTATAAAGATTAACATAAACTTTTTTTGTTATATTTACCTACATTACGTTTATTTTCACATCAAATATTTTTCTCGATCCATTTTAGTACAAAGAACAACGATAACATACAAACAATATTATGTTACTTAGAAAATACAATGATATGAACTATTTTTTTATGTTTATATGTTTGCTTGGACGATGAGAACCAGATTTAAAAACGTATGTAATTGAACAAAGCATTTCCATAATAAAACATCTTGAATGCAAATATTAACTCAAAAACAATATGTAAAAAGATATTTTTTCAAAATAATCGAAGAAGCCGGCTTCACCCCAAAAACCACTGAATACATATCATATCAGTGAGCATATCTAACCTAACCATACACCCTCCTCAAATAAAATATAACCAATAAAACAAGTTTAGTCTTTATCCTCTCCCTTTTTTGAACTTTCCATAATCTTCCAAAGTATTTTATGCATACTTTCTTTGTAATCAATTCCCTTGAATATTTTCTGAGTGATGTTGATTAATACAGACATATCCAGTTTGCGGTACTTCATTAAAACATTGTAAACCTTTTTCTTACTTGGTTCGAGTAGCTAAATTACATTAATTAAATGCGATCAATTGTCATAAAATGTATACGTTTACGATGTTTTAAAAAATCTGCTCACCATGTCTTTCGAAACTTGGGTGCAAAGGTCGCTAGCAGTCGTGTTGAGTCTGGCAGACATCAATAGTGCCAGTAAGATTGTAGCATCTTTTGGAAGTTCCTTCCTTTGAGCTACCAATGAAATCAAAAGGATATTAAAACAATATCGTGGTTTTAGTATTCATCATATGAATGTAATTAAAACTTCTCACTTTCAAAATTCACCAGAATTCTCAATCTAACATGTTGAGATAAATCACCCAGAATTCGCATGGTAACAAAACGTGATAAATTTGGAAGGTTTTGCAAGTTATTGATAGTATAAGTTGGTTCAGTCAAAGCTTCTTCTTGAAACCAATTAGCCATGGGAGTTTCAAACAATGGTGATAAAGGAAGACGACTTGGAATATCCAGTATTGGTGACGTGGGATGGATGTTGATATCTGATAATGCAGTAGCAGAAACCGAACCAAGACATGAAACGTTCGGTGAAGGTGGCCGAAGGCATTTCTTATCGCTTTCCTCAGAACATGCTTTACATTAAATAAAATTTAGTTCAACACAATGAGTTTATTAAATAGACAAAATATTTATTTTGTGTACATAGTTAAATTTACCTTTAGGTAGGGATCCACAAGCTACATTTTTGCAATCCAAGTCCTTGTTGATTGACCTGCCCAATTTTCCTGAATTAATAGTTTTGAGATTTTTCTTACGATTATTATTTTTCGGTTTTGAACGTTTATCGGTACTTGAGTATTCTTTTCCCACACTTATATTTTCAGGGCCAATTTTATCACCAAATAGTAAAATGTGGATCATTTTATTTTTAAGATCTAAATAGCTTTGATTGTGTTCAAGAACCGCATCACAATTTCCTGGCTCTTTACTAGCATCTTTCATTTTCTGTATTTCAAAAGCTAATTGGTAAAGCTCATTTTTTTTAGACAAATATTTTACTGCCTCTATTATGGTCATTCGGACGTTGTTGTTTTCTTGTTCAGTCGTACCGGACATTTTCATTTTCTTTTGAATTGTGCAATCGTTATTCATGCTGTCGTGAACTAAATTATCACTAAGACCTGGAGAGCAAATAATATTATCCAGTTCCAATGAGTCTATCAAATAAGTTTTAATTGAGATGTTAGAATATCACAAAATTTATATTCTAATATAATTTAATCATTACACCCACCTTTCAAAGTAGTGTTTCCCATGCCTTCGTTTGCATTGTGTGTGCTTGACATGTTATTAGGAGGATAGTATTTATATTGACAAAAATCCGAGGGACAGCTTTGGTTATTAATTGCGTCGAATATGAATGTGGTAGTGACTAAATCGGTTTGGAAACTCTTTATGGCTTCATTATTCTTTTTACCATCATCTGAAGCAATAATGACAATTTGATGATGAGATGCCCTTGCATCATTCATAAATTCCTTTGCAACATCGCCACCATGTACCTGTGATACAAATTTAAAACAAATATTACACAATATTATCATATAATGATGATGATGGGATTCACTCATGATGTACGTTTGCACTTACTCTGACCAAGAATTCCAAGTTGTACTTTTGAGAAATATCGACATAAACATTTTTCCAGTCAACAAAGTGAAAAAGCAGTCCTTTAAAAAACGGTGGAGGTGATGTCTTCAATGCAGCAGAAATCCTACAATCCAGCTCATTCAAGGCTTCACCACCAGTGACGTTTATTCCTTCCATCGTATCCCCCTGGTTAACAAAAAATCTTAATGCTGCGTGTTTTATTTATGAGGAAGCCTATAGAACCAACTATGTCATGTTAGCCAATGACGAGAAAATACTCAAAGAAATAAATGAAAAATCACTGTGTTCAGTTCAAAATTCAAATGAAAATGAGAGAATAGAATAGGAAGCTTCGCAACTTAAAACATGTATTATTTGGGTTTACATTCATAAAATTACGTAAATTTATCTAAAATTTCGAATATTCAAATCAGAGGAAGGGAAAATCTATGAATGATTACTTTAATATCCTTCCAGTCCTCCCATTGAATAGGTTTGATTAGAAAAATATTTAAAACTGAAAAAACCAACCTAGTTTGTGTCAGGCAAAAAATTAATGGTACATGTTATGGGGATTTCCAAAGGTATAATAAAAAATACGCTACCATCATCCTTCTCATGAAAATCCACATGTCAAGTATCGTTTTTTCCTTGCCTGTTTAAATTCATTTGGACTTCTTTTGGCCATTGCCATTAATAGTTAGTTCTATTAAGCTACATATTAGGTGAATGCTTTAAGCGTCTGGTGTAGCGGACGAAATTGCTGATGAAAGCACGATTTTTTAAATAAGCTTAATTATGATTCAAATTTCAGATGGAACCTAGAAAAAAGGAGTTCGCGAACGACAATGGTTTCGGTTGTAGTCACTGACAAACTCAATCCCATCATGTAACCAGAAATATTTGATGAACCATTATACCAAACCAAAATTCTGATGGATCCCAGAAAATCTGATTTGTAGAACGACTAATGCTAACCTTGAGTTTGTAGGTTAACCTAGCAACCGGATTAAGAATAGCACCTACAAACAATAACCAACCTCAAATGTACCTTCAAACTAACTAGTAACCGAACCTTTCACAATTTTATTTAACCATGACCGCGATTCTTAGAGATCTCGAAATATCATATGTGAATTCTACTCATAAAACTACATATATTTAAATATATTTTAACATTAAAACCTATGCCACCGCTTGCTGGCTGCTTTCCTATTTTCTATTGACGACTCAAGACAGCGAAAGTTCATTTTCCTTTTTGGTTTACATTCGTAATGTAATTATAATTTTTCACATACCCCACATGCACTGGATAAACTTCAGATTAACTCACAGACTCATTAAATAATATGATGATGGTTCGAAACTTACTATCAGTAATCACAATCGTATGAAATTTTATGATGGTAATAGAAAGTACAAACCAGCCTCGAATCGAACAATGATTTATATACTTGGTTTATTTGCATTAGAAGTTACTAACAAGACACAAAAATAAATTCGTAATATTTTAATGGTGTTCTATAAAGTTATTGAAAATATAAAAATACAAATTTGCATGTTAGTAAATTACGAGTACATAAATGATCTACAGAATCTACTTTTGACAATAAGACCATGCAGAGTCGAAAATGTCATACATGCAGACAACTATGCTACTTTATCCCACCTGACACAAACTTGTGGTAGAAAGATTTTCATAAAACATTTTATACATATATTTTTGCGTACAAGCACAAGTATGCTGTGTATATATAATGAACAGTAATAGCTTAGGATGAAAATATTTATCGATTAATGTAAAATGATTTCCTGAAGTTAATAACATTTCAGTTTCTAACCCAATATCAACCATGTTCTATGAATAACAGTTTCTTTAAATCAAGCATTTGTATCGCGGACAAACGATTCAAGTAAAGTTTTAATTTCAAAAATATCCCTCTTATAAAATATAGTCAAAAAGCGGAAATACATATTCTCCATAGGTGTGGTCTTGTGTTCCTTCAACAATTCTAGATAGTCCTTATGCAGGGCTTTTAAGCCTTCCGTTATATCCCCATCTTTTTTTCCATGGTACTTACGCAATCGCTTGCGGATCAAATTTTGATTTGAACATCCTTTCTATACAATTTTATACAAAAAACAAAATAACTAAATAACATGTGACTAACCAAACCCAACTTATTTGGTTAAAGGTGAAGTATACGTATGTTTCTGCAACTTTCCCACATAGGTAATTTACTGAAGGTTCCTTAACGGGTACATTGGCAGCCTCTAGAAACAGCTTAAATAAAATTTCGAGTTGAGGAATTTTAGGTTTTTCTAAGGACGTAGGGATAAAAAAATTGGAAAATCAGTACAGTTGAAGTGAAGAAAAACTATTATGTATTATGGTTTATGGATATACTTTGAGAAACCGGTTGGTTTTGTGTGCTTTCATCAAGACCGGCTATACCACAAGTAATATCTACGAAAGAAAAGATCAAATATCCGTATTTTGCATATCATATTTTTAAATATTGCGTTCGTGTTCTCTTGTTCAATTTTACCTGAATGTGATGAGTCGACAGTAAGGTCATTGGAAATATCGATTGAAGAATGTTTAAAGGCAACGACTTGCATTGAACTTGAGCAACCTCCAGTTTTATTTTTGTCAACCTGCATTACGCCAGTAACATCTGCTGATATGAAAGTGTATTTATTTATTTTAATTAGCTCTCGGAGGTTTTAGTTATTACTTTTCATGCATAAGACTGCCTTTTGATTACCTTTGGTTTGAGATACAGAAGCGAAAGTATTAGTTACATCCGGAAAAGTTGAGCTAAGTACTGTTTCCAACCTGGTTGATGCATCGTTTGGCATTGATGCATGAGTAGTACCATGAAAACCTGTTAAGCATACATCTTGTAAATATGAATGTCCAAAAACCTATCAAAAATGTTTACCAAATGTGTTTACCTTCTGTCAAAAATGCACGTTTCCCATTGATATTTAAATCCTCGGGTTCTGTTGAGAGAAATGAACCGAACTTTATTAATTTGAATCAAGAAATGAATTATTTAAAGAGATATGAGAAAAACGTTTGACTTTATAATTATTTTAGACCAACCTTTATTCCCATCTAATGGAGCACTGGTTGAGTTTTGGAGCTTGTACTCGTATAGAATCATATTTATTTCGTGTATATATTTCAGGTTAGTAACCGCAAAAATAATCAAATCGGTGTCATATAAACTTGCTTTGACTTTAACGCTTACTTCAAGATTTCTGTTTTTGGAACTTGAAGCAATAAACAGTGTGTTCTTTATCAAATCAATATCATTTTTATCTACTTGCTGTAATACTTCGCCGCCATGAATCTGCAATTATTACAAAATAACATTGCAATTGTGAATTGTACGGAGTTTTCTATTAGCAACCTATAACCTACCCTGATTAACCACTCCAAAGCGTGATTTAAAGCTGCACCGATGAACAAATTATCATAACCAACCAAGTAAAACTTAATCCCTTCAAAAATTTGAGGTGGAAGGAAGTCAACACCTTGAAAGCAACCTCTGTCAGCATTAGTACTGACAACTGCATCTGAAAACTCTTCTTTCGCCTCAAACCGATAAGGAAGTTTACTGTTCATCTGTTGGAATTTGCACAAGTTAATGTTTAGTACTAAAGACAACAGTTTAATTTATGTAAACGTGAAAATCTCTTACTATCAATTTGTAAATATTTTCAATAACGGCTGATTCATGGTTTTTTTCTTTAATGCATCCTTTTGAGTTGGTCGGCATGATACTTTCGGTTGCCTGCAACGCCTTCATCGAATCTTCTTGTTTAACATCCGTGTAAATTTGCAAAGCAGATTTAAACAGATCGTTTTTCTCCGATAAAATTTTAATAGCTTCTTCTAGGGTCATTCGCTCGTTTAACCTTCCTTCCTCATTCATTTTGATTTTTTTGGGGATTGGGCCTTCAGTAGTTATGTTGTCTTGAACAAATTCAGTAGTTATTCCGGTGGAGCAATTAAAAGCTGGCATCTCTAATAAGTAGGATATATTTTGGCCAAAAAGGCATATAAAGTTTGGAAGTATTTTTGCCATTTTTTTATAGTATTTGTGATTTTTTTACTCCACTTACCTTTCCCAGTTGTTGCTTTCACTACTTGCTTGAAATTTGTAGACTCCATGCTTGCATTTACGTTACTGGCATTTAATTCCTTAGGATGATATTTATATTGAGCAAAATCCAAAGGACAGCTTTGATTATTAATTNGAAGTATTTTTGCCATTTTTTTATAGTATTTGTGATTTTTTTACTCCACTTACCTTTCCCAGTTGTTGCTTTCACTACTTGCTTGAAATTTGTAGACTCCATGCTTGCATTTACGTTACTGGCATTTAATTCCTTAGGATGATATTTATATTGAGCAAAATCCAAAGGACAGCTTTGATTATTAATTGCGTCAAATATGAATGTGTTAGTGACCAAATTAGTCTGAAACTTTTCAAATGCATCGGCGTTGTGTTTTTCACTATCAGAAGCAATCACTATGAGTGCTTGTTGAGAAAGCGTGCCTTTATCATCTAATTCCATTCGAACCTCACCACCGTGTAACTGTAATGAAACATATGAACACAATAAACAAATTGTATGATTTCATTTTATTTAAAATCACTTGACGGTTTTTACTTACCTTCACCAAATACTCGAAGCTGTATTTTTGTGAATCACTCACATTTTCGTTGTTCCAATCGACAAAATAAAATGTAAGACCTTTGAAAAACTGAGATGGGTACGTTTTCAAACCTTCATAATGCTTCCGCTCTCGTTCAGTAAGATTGCTAGCATTTGGATCATTATTAAGTGATTTAAACTGTAAACACAGTTCTCGGCTCATCTTAAAAAGTAATTTAGGGTAGGGTTCATATTTTCAAAAAAAGAGATATCTATTGTTCATTTTTAAATAAGATGTTAAACTTACGCTTATTGTACGAGTTGAAGGCCTTTTCCGCAGTCCATGCGCAAACATTCTCGTTAGGTCTAATTGCGTTGGCCCCAACTTAACCTCAGGTTTTTTTGTTTCACACTTTTTCAAGATTCTGGAACCACGGGGATCAACAGATAGTTTTTTTCTTTCCTTAATAATGTGAGATACTCTTTCTGCTTTCCTTCCTAAATTAACTAGCTGGCTATCATCGGGGTCATAATAAGTGGATTTTACGCCGTATTCGTCAGGTGATATACAATTTTCACCGAAAAGATTGGAATCGACATTTGTTATCCATTTAGAACGACAAAACATTGGTGTTAATTGTTTAACATCACACAGTTTCTGAGTTGAATTAGAAAAAAATAAATATTCATTTTTATTCTAACAAAAATACAATACAGTTAAATAATAATCATGTAAATAACCTTATTTTTTAATACAATTACGGCGGTCTTCCATACATCCCCTTTTTCAAAATTAAAATCATTTCCTTTCAAAACAAAGTGCATTAAAGCTTTCGAAAAATCGTCCATGCCTTCCGAACGCTGAAATATATCAGCCATTAATAACTCGTATATGTTTATTAGTTGGCAAGTGCCTGAACAACCAAAAAAGTATTCTGAACCAACAACGCTTTGTTATTTACTGGAGAAATAAAAAACTGCCTCTGCTTACTTCAAAACTTAAATGCAAGTGTGCACATAATCTTTATTTATTGATTTGATAAATTTAATAAATAACTAAAGCACTAATAATATCACCTTTCATGCGATTTTGTTTACCATACCATGAATGCAATAACCAACCATGATTTTAATAACTTTGTTTACAAATACCGTACAATCTCAAAATTATTATTGCGTACATCGACAGGAATGCCGCTCAAGGTCTTGGTCACCAAATACTACTTAATTTTCATACAGGCTACCAGCACACCTAGCTGCCGGCTACCACTCAGAAGACTGGCAACT
>JAHZNA010002307.1:0-18640 GCA_027743935.1 Sinodicranocentrus sp. ZH6
GGAATGGAGTGGGAATGATGACAAATGTTGGTCCTAATTTGAGAATGTGATAAGCTGTTTAGTAGAGGAAAAAAGTCAAAATCCCAACAGAGATTGGGATCTCAACGAGGATATAAGTCTTATAATATGTAAATGTATGCATGAACAGGGAACATGAAAGTTTTAAGAAGGAGCTGTGTATATTTGCAAAAAATATTGGATTTATCTTCGCTCAAAGGAAATCAGAAAGTGAGCTTGATTTTCTCCTAGAGAGTATGTGACCTTCTCTGTGAAAAAGATTTATGTATTTATTTCGAGGTAAATTTAGGACGAGAAAACATTGCGTAGAGTAATGGCTCCTTTTGTATTACTCTTATGCATACAAAACTCTGACAGAGTGAAGAACAAAAAAACAACTTTTGGATGTGCGGTTGTTATATTCAAGGAATCACTTGTTTACCCTTCTGTTTACCCAAGACAGTCATTCTGAAAAGGGTTCATAACTCATTCATTCCCTCTTGTGGTAGTCTTATGGCAGATTTGTGTTCTAAGAGTAGGTGAGTGAATGAGTTACTCCTGTGGAAGAAAAAACCTATTGGGTAAAAGTATTACACAGCGTGTCTATATTTATGGCTATGGGTTTATCTACAAGGTAAACTGGCAATAAGGAAATCAGCAGATAAATCTCCCTACATAGAGACGACAGCGGTGGGGCAAAAGGTGAAATGGGAGAATGTGATGAATCTTCTAGAAATTGGTCCAACTAAGTCTCTCCACATAACGGGTCAAATACCTAGAGCAATCACTTATATCTAGGTTATTTTAAGAGAAAAGGGTATAAATAATCTATAAAAGGGCTAATATGCATGGGTTGATTCAATTCTGTATGACGCAGGTCTAAATTAAGTGCATGCATAAATGGATGTGGGTTGAACAAAAGTCGACGCATGTGAAAACCATAAATAAATTAAAGTTAGCCACAAGGAACTAGTTAGGTGTATATTTCTCCTTTTGTTATTGTAATGAGTCCTCCCTTTCTCCCTTTTCAAAATTAATCCAACTCGACTCGAAGGCACATGAAAGGAGAGAGAGAGAAAGTGGATTGGGAAAGGTAAAATGTAACTAAATATACATTCCTAAAGTGTACATAGTCTTTTCCATGTGTACATTGGGAAACCAAGGAGGGTCTATTCTGAGAAATTTGCACGTACCCCGATAAACCCGATTTATAAGACTTTCTCAAAGAAAATGAGAAGGTGGAAGAGAGAATAATATAAGATGTCTTTGATTACGCATCCGTCTTTGATAGCACACACTGTATTATCTATCTTGTCCAAAACATCTCTCCCCTCTTCCTTGCCAATACTAGGGCTTCTTTATTTCTTCGAGTGTAGGTATACGAGGGAAAAGTTTGGAATCGAACGGAAGTGGAGGAAAAGTGAGACATGAGAAAGAAAACGACGTTGTGTGTCTCTGTATAGGAAAAACCCATTTCCTATAAAGCTTCCCCTCTCTCGTTGTCTCTCATCTTCTTGTTGAATCCCTATTGTTGTACAATACACACATTTTCTAGGAGAAAGCGCCAGGCTTGTGAGTTGTGGTGGAATATTAGGCTCTTTCCTCTAGCACCATTACGGTACACCCATATTTAAGAAGAGAAAGCAGGAGAAAATCAGCAGAGCAGAAGAGAAGAGCAAACTTAACATTATAATATATTGGGTTTCTCCTCCTTTCTTTCGGAGATAAATAAATCTTAGTTTAGATTAGACTTTGGGACAGATCTTGTAGGCTAAAAGTTGCTGTACTGCTGATGCCGCTCGGCTCTTTGCTTTTCTCCATGAATGCTAAACTTTTACTTTGTATTCCGAATTCACATATAAAATAAATGAGCGAGTTTTCTATTAATCGTATATCTGTATACGAGTATTTTATGCAAGCAACTAAATGGGTGTATTAATGTTTGTAAGCTGGAAGAATATTTATATAGTAGTCGAGGTTTTTTAGAACTGTAGCCAAATGTTTACTCAAAGTTGTATTATTTGTGCTGTTGAAGACGCAAAAGCTTTTCTCTTTTGTTGCCATTCCTTGGGATAGTTTATATGGGGAAAACACTCGGAGAAAATTTTCGTCTTAGTTACTCTTCCAAAGTGTCTAAATTCCCTGATAAGCCTCTTCCTTTTCATGTTTCCATTTTCGATAGGAAGGGTAAACAAACACATTAAAACATGATAGCACACATTGTTCTTTGTATATTAGAAGTGCCCTCCTCTCATGCAGTGTTTGTAATGTGTATTAAAGTGTTGGGAAAAGAGACTAGGATGTTGTGTATAGCCCACTTATGAGAGTCCTTCCTGGAATGACTGAGCTTGTAGAGATAAGGCGTGATAATGTGATTTCAGGTTTTTCACTTGAGACATAATGCCCCATATTTGGGTGGAAAATGGTACATTGAAACTTATACTATATGTCATGGAAAGGTCATAAGAGGCGGGAGAGGAGTACAAGTGGTGTTTTAAAAGTGACCGGTTTTATTCGTTTGTGTCTAAAAGTTGTTGGAAAATTTTGGAAATAAGTTCTCTGAGAGGATGTGTATTTTACTATGTATACTGTAGTTTTGTAATCATGATGGTGCTCTGATGAAGATAATAAAATGGAGGTGGATGAAAGAGCATCAGAGTAATAATGGGAATTCCATCCGCTCTCGGCGTGGAATGATGAATGCTTGTGCGTCCGGTTGTCCTTTTCTTTGTCTTACGAATGATGATTCCCTAAACTCTTGCAAGCAGAGAGAGAGACGTTGTTGAGGATGGTTACATTTTCAAAACCTCGAGTTTTACTCACTATCTTTCCTCTCTGAGCTACCCCGAGAGAAATGAGATGGCAAATTTTGTACGTAACTTGCACATTTTACATTTTCACCGGAGTAAGAGTAAAACTCTGGTGGTGGTCGAGGTACATGTTTTACAGTTGGGAAATAAAATCTTGTTTTGTAGCAATATTTTCATTCTATCACTTGCATACTGGGAAGGTAACAACCCTCAGGTATTTGACGTAGACAGGCGAAGCTAACGCACTTGAAACTCGGTGTTGTGCACACTCATCTGCTGTGTTTATATGTATATCTAACTACTTGTTATATTTTGAGGCACGTAGAGCCCCTTGTATTTCATCAGACTATATTTTCAAATCATTGTAGACCACTTCACTCCCAAGGTATTCAATTCTGGAGACCCACTCTTCCTCCTATACTGAGAAGTAGTCTGCTCATGCACGAAGCGGGAACTGGAAGTAATTTTATTTTAACTTGGGAAAGTCTATATACAGACCATGTCGTACACCTTTTGTTCAAGTTGTGATTTTCATTTCATTAGTATGATACTCTCCCGTTTTCTGAGTGATCCTTTCATTTTGCTTAAGGTATGAATTTCGCACTGGGTTAAAATACATGTAAACAGTTGAGATATTGTGAAGAGGAATTTCATCAGTGTTTTTTACTACTGTTTCGAGTCCTTCTTGGCTTGAGGTGCATTTTTAGTAATGACTGCAAATTTCATGGAAATGAAATCTAAAGTAATATCATGCATTCCTTCAGGCATTTTTTGTTTCCAGATTTGTAATAAAAACTGGAAATGAATTGGGACGAGATGAATGAGCAAGAAAAGGAAATTGCAAGGCAGTAGAAAGTTTCTTTATGTATTAAATACTGCTAAAAATGGCCTAGGCTTGGATTGAATTCGTGAGTTTCATGTCATGACATTCAAAGAAAAAGTTTTCCATGAAAGGTTGAAACAAGGAAAGGTGTTGGGAAGGGGGATGTGAAATCTTGGATTTAATTCATAGGTAGGCTTCACTAACATGCAAAAATGTTGCTAAAAGGCAAACTGCAAAATGACTTTCATGCAATCGAGAAATAAGTTGGGAGCACGTTTTCTAAACATTTTCTTTCATCACCTAATTACTCCATGATTTGCATAAAGTAGAAAATGGGTGAAAAAGGTATATAAGTAACATTTTCCTGGCACCCATTTACCCTCAACCTTTTCATTTCCCTATTGTACAAATCCTAACTCTTCTGCAACCAACTGTAATGAAGATATTCAAGGGTAAATAATCCACAACGTGGTGCGTTGTACAAAATTCTCAGAAAGAAGTTTGAAACAGTTTCCCCTTATGATTAAGAAATGTGCAAAGTAAACATGAATTCATTTTCTATGCCCTATTTTATTTCTCCTTCACCCCACAACACGCAAGCTCAATACTAGCTGTATATATAGCCTACTTTTTGTCCTAAACAAAAGAAGATGAGTCAGTTTTGAAAATGAAAACAGGAAGTAATCTTGCGTCAGTTTTAATGAAAAGTCGTAAAAACCACCTTAACTACTATTTCCCGTCATATAGTTATCCCTATCATAAACTTTGTGAGGTATAATTCACCTCGGGATTTTCCCATTTCTCATCCACCATCCAAGCTTGTCCTATTGAAAATTTCAATTTTCCTGATTTAATTCCCGTAGAGTGGAACTAATCTCTGGAAAATCAACCACGTCCAAGATGGGCTTATGCTTTCCAGGAAATTAAATGATAAGAGAGACACACCATCCATGCATTCCTTTTATGGCATGAGTTACACAAGGAGTGCATTAGCTACAAGGGGAAAACGGCTTCCCCCAAAAAGTTTTTTCTTCTATCCCTACAACACTCCCCAACACATCTACTAAGTGTAGAAATGTTAGCGAGAGTCATAACTCATCACAGTAAAACTGCTTCTCTGGCAAATAGCACTTTACTATAGGTATCAGAGAAGAAAAAAAGTATGATTGGTACAAGTGGTAGTACACGGTGCAACTACCCTCCCACCTTCTTGTTCTTCATGTTAAACGTTTTCCCCATTTTTTCTCTCGATGAAATGGCCAAAGCGGAAGAATATTACTTTAGGGAGAAGAAAAGTCCTTTGTGACTCAGGAAAGGGACGAGATATGCATTTATAACTTTCTCTCCACATCCCTTTTTTATATACACATGCCTACACGTATTCTTTTCAATACTCGTATAAAAACTACAATGATAAGGTGGAGAGAATTTTTCAGCATTCTTTCAACCTGCCGCCGGTTACCACCGCCGTTTAACTACCGAATATAAACGTTGGCAGTAATGGATGATATTTTTTTCTGTCCGGAGCAAACCACCCCGTTCCCCGTATTGGAATTGGAAAGCTTGCTTTGGAGATGTGCTTTTCCTCTTATGTGAAGTGAATGCGTACATTAAAACCAGAAATTGCGCCCGTTATACACTGTATTGCAATAAAAATGAGAAAGCTAGCAAGGTAGCGGAGGGAGACGGCACAATGTTCTTTTCCTCCATTTCTTAACCGCGTGTTTAAATGTGATAAAAATGATATCTCACAAAATGATCGGTAAGAAGGTGGCTACCTGCTACTTTTTCCTTTTTTCCATGGTTCATTGTGCAGCGGCGACTTATTTTTTTTTACTATTTGGTTTTACTGTTGAATAGGAAGCATTCAATCGACGGATATTATAGCTGCTGTTTATTCTAATTCACTTTTTCCTCTCTGCGTGCAAGCCCCATAATGGGTTTGGTTGGACATGGACATACAGACATTGAACACAAAAGCGCGTGGAGCCCACACGTGTGGGGAATTGGTCGTTGTCAGCGGACAGACGGTGTAAGCTTTTGGTGCGTGATGCTGACCATTACCCAAATTGACAATAATCCCCACAATTCACAAATTTTCGTGCTCTGTCCCGTAATAAAATTTAGCGTGGAATGCCGATTCCCGTCACGAATAATGATGATTATCTCTACCTGATAATGGATTATTTATGGACGATTTGCTGATCAGATATGGGATGAATAATTAGAGTGCAATGGGCAAATACTGGGAATTATCGCAAACATTAAGTGCATATAGATAGACTCCCTCCATCATTCTCCCCTCCATTTGACATACATTAAAATAACTTTTGTACTGTGTACAAACATGAATATGTGTTTATTGCGCATGATGAAAAATACCATAATTTCCAAGTACAGCTTTTACTCCTGGGCTGGAATAGACAAAGGGACATAAATAAGATAAATATCTCGTTTAAAGTCATATTAACATTGACATTTTTGTACATATAAGTAAACGAATCCCGTTTTCACATTTTCCCTCAAAATTGCCTCTCATCTTCTTTTAATATGTGTGGACGAAAACTGGCACAAGAAATTGTATCCTTTGACTAGTTTCAAACAGTTTTCTTGTAAAATGCACCTGGGTCGCCGGCACACACACACACTGAGAGAAAAGAAGAAAATACTTATTTTTTCCCAACAAACACATGACACACTTTCAAGCTGTGTATGTCTTTTCCAAAGGATTGGTTCTGAGGAGAAAAAGTGATTCGATTGGTGCAGCCTGCATTTGCTGCATTGTTAGAGGAGGAAAGAGAGCAAGGAATTAGTGAATGCCAGACGAGACGCTAGATAGGTTTCTACTAAAACCAGGGGTTTTAGCGAAAGTACAACAAGAGGAGAAAAGAAGAAGAAAAAAGTTGAATTCAATGGTTCGACAGAAAAGCTTGGTAGTTTGCCCAAGAGCGAGAGAAAAACCAAGTATCCTTGAAAATCCCATGTATCATCGAAAAAAGACAAGAAATAGCTGACTAGCTGGCTTCTAGTCGGCTTCAGTCTGTGTTCACTTTTCGACAGCTCGAAATTACTGCGGAGACTTGGAATTGGAAGTATTAGCATCCCTGATAGAAGGACGAATGGCCTGTATCTAACATAACATAATGGAGGTTAAGGAGGGTGTGTATTCAATATAAGAAATGGGAAACCAGTGCTGTGTAGCAATAGAAATTTTCCAAGAGAGGGAGAGAAAGACAAGAAAGGCCATTAGTTTGAGGAAGATGACGAACAAGAAAATCGAATGTAAGAACACACAGCCGTAGTTTAAGTTGTTGACACAACTCATTTGTAATATTAGAAGAGAATGTTTGACGTTTCGTTTATTTAGGTCAAATCGAAACACGCCTTGTCATAAGAACCACTTTGATATAAATGTTCAACGGGGAAACACCCGATATCTAGTTTATACACAAGAGTGGGTTGATAGGAGGAACAATACATTCGTTAGTTTGGGGAATAGCAGAACACGCAAAAATAGATTCATCTTTCATTTGCCATCTCAGAAGAAAGGAAAAATGTTTAGACAGTTTTGGTAGGATTCGGATTTTGCCAAAAAGGGTACAAGATTATTTTTTGGCTGAGAGGAAAAAAAACTAGAGAATTTTTTTCGTTTACGCATATTCTTAACATGATGGGTAAGTAGGGTAAGGATAGGAAATAGTGGTGTATGATATGATGATATATGGGGGGAAATGAAAACCAGCAAAGCTCGAGACACAAGGCTTGTTAGGTGGAAAAAGGTTTTTCCCAAAGTTCTCCTTTGCTAAAGTCAAGTTGTACCGACGATGACGGATGTAAGTGCACATGTATGAATTCTCAATGCGAGAGAGAGAGAGATAAAGAAAAATGTCAACTTAAAAGATACCTACAAAAAAACACATCCAATATTAAAAGGAACAATGACAGTTGCTCTTTTAGCTTGTGGTT
The DNA here is from genome assembly GCA_027743935.1 of Sinodicranocentrus sp. ZH6. Taxonomy (NCBI): domain Eukaryota; kingdom Metazoa; phylum Arthropoda; class Collembola; order Entomobryomorpha; family Entomobryidae; genus Sinodicranocentrus; species Sinodicranocentrus sp. ZH6. The sequence goes on from JAHZNA010002307.1 coordinate 7,597, forward strand.
CTTATTCCTTTTAAACTATACCGACAACAGAAGAGAACCGAGGGTGGAACCGCATATCTGAACATTTTTTTGTAGACGTCCTTTCGGATATGTATATAAACCAGATGGTTGTAAAACTCACATGGGATGAAATTGCTAAGGAAGATATAATTGGGGAAAGTAAGATGGGAAAGGAAATACGCTAAAGACAGGAAAGGTTTTTGCAACTTTTCTTATCCCCTTTCGCAACTGGACACACGGTGACACAAGTGGCAAGCCTAAGTAGATAAAGGAGAGTGAAATGAAAAAAGAGAGCGCGTGATGTGATACCTTTCCAGAACGGGTTTTCCCTTTCCTTTTTTTGTTCTTTACAGAGAACACACTGTTTCTAAATACGGGGTAGATATCTAAGACTGAATATTAAGACTATATCTCTCTTTATATTTGACATGCGGATCCTAGCGTCTACCCACTTTTTTTCTCTTCAAGGCAGACAGAGCCCTATTAATTTGCTTGACTTTCTGTGTACAACTATCTCTTACAAACGAACATATACATACATTTAGGGATATCCATAGTCATGCTTTATTACACTCGGCTTACATGCCACACCGAAAAGATAGATGATAGATAATAGATGATACATATTCCTATAACCACTGGGGAGAATAAGGATTACTGGTGAAAAAATTCTTCTAAGGATATTTCCATGTTAGACCTCACACAAGGTTGTACATCTCGGTGACATGGTCTCTTACAAAGTTGTTAGACGAGGACCTTAAGTCAGCTAAAGTTTGTCCACCTCATAAAAAGTATTAGTGGGGCTTTATATGCACTTCTATGCTGTATTAGGAGAGAAAAAGTCANTACAAAGTTGTTAGACGAGGACCTTAAGTCAGCTAAAGTTTGTCCACCTCATAAAAAGTATTAGTGGGGCTTTATATGCACTTCTATGCTGTATTAGGAGAGAAAAAGTCAAAAGACTGCAATGAGAAGTTTCTTGTATAAGTTGTGTGTGTTCTATGAGTAATAATTTACCTAGTTCGTGAATGGCTAGCAAATATCAAGATATATATTATTATTTCTCTCCTTGTTACAAAAAAATCACCGCATGCAATGCAGCACACTCAGAAAACGGATATTAATTGGATGTAATGTAAACACATACGTACCTGGAATTTCATGCAGTAAAACTAGGACATTCAAATGAGGCAAGGTAAACAGGTATTTTACAGGCAATAAAAAAAGAAATTAACAAGTTATAAAAAATAGGACTTATTTCTGGTCTTGTTTTTTACGACCATTATTCGGAAATCACGGTTTTTATAAACAAACACTGCAATTTATGCTGAGTTTTATCTCAGCGTCAAATCTTTACTGAAGGAATGCATTTGTATGCAGTTTATTGACGGTTTTTCACACATGTAAATTAAATGGTGTTGGATTTTCAAATTACCCCAGAATGCAGTTCATGTCATACAAATAAATAAAATCAGAGCGGGAATAAATTTGAAATGTTTATATCCGCCACCTCCACATCAAAGTGATAAAATGAGAAACGAGTTCAATAAAAGGTTTGATAAATGAGCACTTATCTGAAGAGTAAACGTGTATTGATGTTTATTGGCAATTAGCAGAGATTTATTCGAGTGATATTTGAAAACATCAAAGCCTTCCCATTACAAATTGGTCTCATCTAAATATTTTTTAATACAATCTTGCGGAAGAGGGGTGGGCCAAATAGCTTAAAACTCCATTACCACCACCTGAACAGATAGCAAGACTCAAGACAAAAAACTACAAGACTATTATTGATAGGGAAAAAAGTGAAACTTCCTATGAATACAAATCCATGCATAAGTTTTTTAACAAAAAAATCTCTTCATATGAAATGGAAACTAGAGCAAAATCGTAACTGGTTTGACCTTTTCTTTAGTAAAAAGTCCCTGAGAACAGTAAGCATTATGTGCATCTGTTGACTGCAGTTTTTCTCTATATAGTTCAGAAAAAGAAAAAATACTAAGCTAGGGATATTCCATACACACAATTTTATTAGAGTTTGCATGCATGCTCTCTCGTCGTATGCATGAATGCGGGCTCTTCAAAGCATAAAAGTTTTCTCCTGTTTCCATTTTTGTGACTTGATTCTTGGAGTTAGTCACGAAAAGTGGGATTCCTTTTCGGAGTTGTGAGCAAACATATGCATGTGAGTGTGTGAGGAAGCAATACGTTTTGTGGATTTTTTTATGAACACTTGTATTAGCCTTTCTCTCAATTTTTTTTCTTCTTCAGCTGAACACATACTGTATAAGATATGGTTATCATGTTGTCCATGTATTGGGCTATTAGGAATTAGGAATGTCGTATCATGTCGTGACCATGTGTAAAGGCATGGCAGCTAAAATTCAGCTTTATAACCAGCTGGCTCACATGGCAAGCTTCAAGTGTGTACAATGAAGGAATTCTCCTTTTTTGTTTCACTCTTTAGTCCTTTGCCTCTCTCGTGAGTGTACGTAACTGAATTTTTGCTAACTTGGGGGAAAATAGGTCAACAAAAAACATACAGGCGGAAGATCTCATATGCCAAGAAAAAGGAATAAAAATTGCAAAAAAGAAAATGTATGAAAACCATATAGCACTGTACAAGTGTACAGCGACACCAGAGAGGGAACAAGCAGAGACTGGGGATTGTTGGAAGGATTGAAAATAATAAGGTTTATTTTCTCCAAGCAAGCCAACTACTCACTTTCATGTTGACATTTGACAACCATATAATAAGAGACGACTTATTGCTAAAGTCGTTTTGGGCCTGGAACCAAGTCCCTTTTGAATATTACTTGAATCCATTTCATTCAGAGTCACATGCTAAGAAAGATATATTACATTGACTTGCTCTATCACAGAGTTAGTAAAATCCGCTGGAGGCTACCTAATAAACTGAAAAATAACCAATCTTTTCTCCATCTCGGAGTTTGATCTGTATTAAAACTTCCAAAAATGGAGGCTTTGCAGAGCTGGTGATTAGAATATTTGGAAATGTTTATATATCCCGGGAACTCTAGTCACACCCTTTAGATAGGGTGTTTTAATGTTTCCCTTTGTGAACTTGCAATTTAGTGCTTGGAATATGCAGTGGAAACTAGAAACAATATATTGTCATGTAAAGTTGATACTTTATTGTTCCCGGAATAACACACATAATTGCAATGTTAAATATAGGATATCTTCATAAGAAAAATAGACATGAGCTAAGTGCACAAGAATAGAGAGATCTCTGAGTAACCATTAAAATCCCAACTGGCAAGGGTAGCTTTGATAATCTAGTGAATTGCATAAAAATCCTCGTGTAGCCTACATAGTGTATAACATCAGTTGGCAGTTATCATTTTTTAAAGGATAGAGCGGAAGAAGCTTTCACTGCGAAAAAAGAAGATTCCTCGCGAGTGAAAAAAAAAGTAGCTTGAAGCTGATGTGGTGGTTATAACGTGGCTTTAGCGCTTTCTCGATTTTTTCCTCTCATCCGCGATATCATGTTTGCTCGGAGAGAGAAACGCAATAAAGGACATATCTAGCGTACTCATGCTCTCAAATCAAATATAAAATAACAACATTTTCCAGCCTCCGCTCAAACGACCACTGCTGACTCTTGCCAAATTAAAGGAAGAAAACTCAATTTGTGTTGAAATTTATAAGGCCATACATGCCACTGGAACCATGTGCAAAACCGCCGTTCCCTTTATTCCAGGGATGGGATGGAAATGGAAGAGAGAAAAAGTCAGGAAAAAGTCGTAAAACAAATCGTATATGTAATTTCGAAATGAGGTTGTACTCCTCATACTCAAACATTATTACGAATATATTTGCCGTGATGACTCTTATTACAGTTTACTATGGGGAAACCGATTGAGATTTTTTTAACCTTGCACACCCGGTGTCAGTAGCGTCAAATTTTTGGCTATGGCTACGTGGATAAAACTGTCATACAATGTCGATGACCTTCACTCTTTTCATCGCTGTTTCCTGAGTAGAGTAACGCATTGGTTTATTTCAATCGCTTATATTAATTAAATTAAATTCTCGTCTGCAAGTGAACATTTAAAAATATCAATATTTTAAAGATATCCAGGAAGATGTAACGCCCTGTCTGGATGTTATGGGGGACGCTGATTCCAAGTGTTGTAATTTTTGCAACCAAACGGAACATACTGAACTCAAATATTCAAACTGCCCTTTCAATGACCTTTTCAATAAGTATCAAGCAACGACTACATTTATTTATTTGATTGTTTCAAACCCATTGACAGTTCCTTTCCCAGCTGCCAATAGCTAACGAGAATTCCGTTGTGAGTCACCTGACAAGGGTGACAAGTAAATTATTCCCATTTCAGTTTTCTCCACAAGTCACGGCATAATAGGTTTTGGTATCCGCTCAAAAGTAAGCGAGAGGGAATTATCATGCCCATGACCTGACTTAATTTAATCATTTTTCTCTTTCACAATTTATTGCTTCTTGTTCACAGCCGTTAGCAAAGCCATAAACGCCGACACAGTTTTGGTGGTGCCAGTCAGTCGAGTAAATTTTCAATGACGATTACAAATGTAGTGACTGAGCAGGTAGCTCTACTACTTAAGAAAAAATCAATATAATTACTCCTCTGACATTTCTCCAAAACACAAGGTACAAAATATTTGAGAAAACCACTGGAGAAAACACTAAGCCCATCCCGTATTGCGGCTTAACCACAAGTCAACTCATCAAAACCGTAAAACATATCCGGGGTTAGTGGCGGTCCATACAACCCGTATGAATCCATGATTCCCTCAAATTCTCCTCACAATGAGAACCACTTGCGATTTAAGTGTTATGCGAAAAACTCGTGGCGAAAGCAATACCCATACGTAAAATGTTCTTTTGTACATGTACACCTACACATATCCTTAGAGAGGTTGAAGGTACACTGGAAATATGTAGTATCCTATGGGAGTCCTCATGAATGTTGCACATACTAATAATACTAGAGGATGCGTGTTTACTGTTTACATTCCGCCTTCATAATGCAGCTGGCCCTGGATAGCGTCCGCGAATTCCCTTAACGCTCCTCTTCCAAAGTAATAGCAGGAGAAGGAGGAAAAACAAGAGTGTTTTCTCAACTTGTTCTGTTTCCCCTTCCGCGTCTTATATCCCATTTCTTGTGGAGAGCAAAAACCACGGAGGTAAACGTCAAACTAGGTTGGTTCGTTTTTGAGGAAAAAGGGGAAAAAAATATACATCTCCAATGGTCATACACAGAACAAAAGGGAAATAATAAGATGGAGAAAAAAAGGGGTTATAGTAGTAATAGGGTTAGACAAAGTAGAAGTTGTAGAATATCACAAAGTAAGAGGAAGAATGTTATTACCAGAGACAGAAAAAGAAGTGTTATCCCTTTGCTATTTTTTTGGATAGAAACTTATAGAGTAAAAAAGAGTATATATCTGTATCTCATGAAATATGACTATGCCATGTTACAATTTTTCCACTTCCTTTTTTCCTCCGCTTTTCCAGATATATAACATTGGAAAGCATAGGATCTTGGAGAATTCCCTTTTCTGCTTGCCACACAGTAATAATACTCTTGGTGTTTTGGGTATTACCAGATCTTTTTTGATCCCTTACGTGGTTTCTTCTTTCGAGAGTAGTCCTCCTCCTCTGGATTCCAGGGTGGAACTATATCTCATTTTAAGCCACACTCGGAGTAACACTTTTACCATTCTGGTTTCGTATTTCTTTATATAGATTTACACTTGTGTGTGTGTGTGAGGTCTTTATATAAATACAAGGATGTCTGCGGTGTTTGTGAAGATTACGTTTGAATATCTTTTTTTCCAACAATCACCAATTCTTCAAGCTTTCTCCCTATCGACTTTTTTGCACTTTTTTCACACTTCAAAAGTAACTCTTGTTCACGTTGCTAAACCTTCTTGATTCAAAAAGGTAGGTCACACCGTTATCCTTAGCTTTATATATATTTCTCTCTCGTTTAAACGTCATCTATCTACAATCTTGCACGTTTACAGAACAAGAAAAAATATATGTATAAAATACTATATGTCTAACTTTGCTTTCTTTGGCTATCTGTCATTGATCCAATTTCCCTCACCAAAAGTATCTTTCCCATTTTAAGTAATAATATGATCCAAGCACACAACTAGACAGGTTGGTTTTTGTTCTGGCAAATCTATTTTTCTCAACGTGAGAGAGAGAGAGAGGATAAGTGTTGCCCTACTGACAATGAGATGAAGAATATATATGTATCTCATCTTGCTCGCATTTTCTCACAAGCTACGTAAGCTACCATCATTATCGTCATTTCAAGAAGGAAAATATTGTTACAGACAGAGTGCGAAAAAGGTAACCTCAATATTACCTGTTTTTCTCCAGCAAAGGAGATGTGTAATGGGGAAAGTGCGGGGAAATGAAGGAAAAATAATAATACTCACTTTGAGATAGCTCTGGTCTGGTAAAACCAGACTTTTTTTCAACAAGGTATATAAAAAAGGATTCATATTAAAGCATCTATGAAAAAAGAAGCTTGCGAGTAGGGCAAGAAAAAAGTGTTCGTTTAGGCGATGCGATGGAACGGCAATGCCTCATACATCATAGTCACGAGTAAGTCCCAAAACTGCCAACAACAGCTACAAAGCTTCTAATGGGAAGACATATATTCTGACTGACTGTTGGATTTAACAGAGAGAACCCTTTTTTCCTTATACCAACCTACAAAAACGGGATATATATGAAAGGGAATATAGGAAATAATGGGAAAATACTATGAACCAATAATCATAGCTTCCCTTAGAATCGCTCTCTCTCTCTCTCCAGTGTACCTTGTGCTCGCCGTCTCCGTTTTCCTGTGACTGGTGTGGATATCCTGTTGGTTATTTTATGATGATTATGTCCTGTTGCCTGTTCCCTTATTTTCACCCATTTTTGTTGATATCATCCTTATACCGCGCGCCAGAGGTGTTGGGCTCTTTTTTCTTCTCTCCTTTGGTGAAGTTCATAATATTATAATAATAAACAAAGTATGTGTGTATCATCCCAGAGACAAGAATATATTGGCAGAGGAGAGGACGGGGAAGCTCTCTGCTGAAATAGGTTTTTTTCTCTCTCTTCTTTTCATGCTCGTGGTGAATTGAACTGGCTTGCTGGCAGAGTGAAAATGGTGAAGGCTAAGCGATGTGGGATCTCTGTGAAATGATGATAGTGGAAAAACAAGTGATGCAATATTTTTGTCTCAGATTCCACGTCCTGTCCACACTACACCCTGCAAGGATAGTCATGGTTGTCACGCCCTTGAAAATAATGGCTGTATTGGAGTAAATGGGAAAAGTGATATTTTTGGTTGAAATGTGGCATTCAACTTTTCTCTCTGGCTAGCGGACTAGCGGAAAGGTCTTGTTGGAAGGTTGTATAACTAGACTGGAATTTTTTATATGAGTATAAAAAAGGTATATGTTTATATAAATGTCAGATGTGACTTGTTGTCCTACTGTGAACTTGTTGGCTGACTAGTCATCATAGGAGGTGCACACATTTCTCTTTTTAGTTAAGGAAAGTGGAGTAAAAGTTGGTTTAAACTCTAGAAAATTTACACTGGTGATTTTGTCGACAAAAATTTTCAATCCTTGCACAAGACTTTTCTCTCTGAAAATATAGAGATGGACACGGATATTAATTTATAAAGAGTGGCCACTTTCACCATAGGGTCATAAAAGATTTGTCTCTCTCTTAGATTTCAAAACCATGTCAGCATAGGAGTGCTCTGTCCATAAAAAAAACTTTTTCATTTTACCAAGTGTAAATTTTTGTTTGAAAATTTCCCTTTTACTCCTTTGAATATCGTTATAGGTATGCAAGCATTCACAAAATGCATGCCATTTTCTGGGAGACACAACTGCGGCAGAATATTTTTGACCATTTCTCTTTCTCTATACGAGAGAATGTCTTGAAGTGAACAGATAAAAAAAAGTCTTGGTCACTCAGCCTCTTTCTCTCAAACATGAAAGCAGAGTTGTAACATTATTGCAATGGGAAAGTGGGCTTTTTTCTGAGCCTAGTTTCATACCCGCTTACAAATATCCCGTAGTGTCCCAAAGAATCCTTCTTGTAAAAAGTATTTCTCTTCCAGTCATGTGTGCAGTGCATGCAGGATATATACATATATATATATTTAGTAACCAAGTAAGTAGCCTTTTTGAGCCAATGCCCCAAAAAAAGAAGTTGAATTTTCTTTACAGCCGAATTGAATGGCACGACATGGTCACACCACTTTAATTCCATTTTCGTTCCTCACGCTTTCACTAAATTGAAAATTTTCATCCGCTTGCTTTCTCTTTCAACTTTTCCTCCTCAAGTCTCCCTTAAGCGGAAGGGATAGTGGATGGCATGAAGAGGGAAGCTTGGAATATTTAAAGGACACACGACGTCAAATATATGAGCATGGTATATATAGTGTGGGATCAGCTAGAAATCTTGTGGTTAGTGGAACGTGTGTATTTTTAGATACTTCTTGTGTCCAAGTGCTCCATACTTGACTTGGCTTTTGCTTTTTTCCACTAGATAAAAAATAGGATGCTGCTGGCTGCTATATATATGCAGGCTCTCTTTTTTGCGAAACACACACACACAGTTTTGCACTCTAGCTCTCTAAGGATCCAAAAAACGAAGTGCTGGGTTGAATAGGGAAAACACGAAAAGCAAGAGTAAACTTTCACTCATTTAAGTGGAATGACGGATAAAGTTAAAATCAGGATTTTTCACGATCCCATCTCCCTCCAGGCTTAAATGTAAGAATATTTTCGCCAACTTTATAAAAAAAGTAAGCAAGTGAGCATTGATTGCATAATAGAGGCTTTAGAGATTGCATGATCATGATGGTAAGGGCTTTCTCTTATACTATCTATGCTCCAGTGGTTTCTGCATGGTGTCCTTCTTCAACTTAAAAAGTTTCTCTTTACAATATACCTATAATCCTTTTGGTTTTCGCGTCTTTTTTACTCACACTTGAAATAGAAGGGTGAACTGTTTCTTTTTGAAAAGCAACCAAGAATACTTTGTCGACCCACTTTTCCCCCCGTAGCTTTGGAAAGAGCAAGTTGGGAAAGAAAAACGTGATGTCATTTTGATTTTAAATTCCATCCAAAAACGAAAAAAAAACTTTTTTTGTACTTCGTGCTCTCTCTCTCTCAACTCAGGGTGTACACTCCAGGGGAAACGAGGTATAGAGTAGAAGTGAAAATTCCAAAAGAGAAAAGGGACAAGTTGAGTTTAGCACAAAAAGAGTGAAAAAAGTATGTGTAAAGTCAAAAGTAAATAAATGTACAGTAAAAAAGGCAGGTCCAGTGGAACAAATTGTTTTAAAAATGCGAAAAAAGCAACCTTTCTCAAGTCCCTTCTCGGTTTTCTCTCTCCTCTTCACAAATTGCACGCTTTGGGACTATGCGAAGGAGCGTGTATGTGTTCGTAGATGGCTTTTAGCGTGAGAGTGGAGGAGAAAATTTCTTGAAATGGAATAGTGGCCGCATTCCACTTCCTTAACGTTGACAGTTATATGACTGCATTGGAGAAATTATGAAATCCTGTCACGAAACCATAAAAATAATGAGATAATTATTTTCAAATGCAAATTTCCAAGTTGAAAATTAATGTTGACAAGTATGATGCAGAGGGACGTCAGGAGCGGGTTTCAATGGGAGTTAAGACTGGAGAGGAGTTTATTTCTTTTTCAAAAGAAAACTTATTTAAAGGAACGTGTCACACAGGAGGGGTACTTCTATCCCTGTTTTTTTACAAAAAGAGTTTTAACTTTTGAATTGCTTTATAAAGTCTACTACTTTTGGAGTCTCACAAATCCCATTCCCTTTTTCAGTTCTTTTCCAAGTATGCATTCAATACAACTGCAATTAATTTGTTTTTGACAAATTCTGTGTAACTAGTAAACGGTTAAGATTGGAAGATGTTTAAGTAAATTATTTGCACTTGTTTGTACATGACATACTTGGACGACAAAGAAAAAATATTTTACCGTACAATAATTTCGAATTTCAGTAGATAGCATATGATGAAGACCCATAGCATAACAATAGCAAAATAAACTACATACTGCGAGATAGTAAGGTCTTTACAAGATACATAAGTATAATCATCTCTCATCAAGCCCAAAAATAATTTAATAACATACGTATATTTACCTTCATAGTCTGTTTGACAGCCTAACCACACAGTTTACTTGGTTGCTTCCTAAAATCTCTCAAATTCCGAGAAATCCCATTCACTACAACATAAACAAAAGTAAGCAACTTTACAAAAAGTAAAATCCAAGATAACGTCTGAGATCTTGTTTAAACGGTAAAACCTTTTTCATTTACATACATAGTTTTTATAATTGGGAGTCGCGTATTATATTATTTACCAAGACAGACTTCCTCCCTCTATCACCCACACGTTTCATATGTATACTCATGTAGTTCTCATTTTAGGTAGTATGTAGTATGTAGACTAATGTAGAGTCCTTTACGAAGGAAAAAAAGTTTCTTTCCCTGTCGGTAAGATTTCTTGAGAATTGACTCACAGAGGATTCCTTAATAATATTTAATTTCTGGCTAGGCAAAGTATCTTGTTCCTTCATTCTCAAGGACTCATGTCGTTAAAAATCTACGGTGGTAGAGAAAAGTAAAAAATATCTTCCACATCCTCTCATTACAGCGCATAATTTTTTTGGTTAAAATCTGAGCCCCTCAAGAGAGAGAGAGCATCTTCCATTAGATTTTTTATACCGGGAAATGCTGAAAACAAGTAAGTTAAGCGTAAAGTAGACAGCAAAGCGGTTTTTCCCTTGTCGAGCACGTACTAATTATATTTCCAATTATAGAAAGAAGAAAGAACAAATTTTCTCCTTGTTCCTCAAGTATAATAAATCTGGTAAGACTAAGTTGAGCTCGCAAATAGGACTTTCTTAAATCTCACTTTAAACATTAACCTAACAATCTAATATAACAAGATATCATAAAACGATAGTCTCAT
>JAHZNA010002308.1:0-15723 GCA_027743935.1 Sinodicranocentrus sp. ZH6
CTCAATTCATAACTCAACATTCGATTCTCAACTCAATTCACAACTCAACATTCTCAACTCATGACTCAATTCATAACTCAACATTCGATTCTCAACTCAACATTCAGTTTTCAACTTGATTTTTTGAAAAAAGAATGGGGTCCGTATCCAGACCCCAGCCAATATACCAGTAGATTATGCCGTATTATGTACCCTCCCCTCCCGAAGCGAAGCGAGGGGCTCTACTAGTCTTCTGATAAGATGGTGTTCATGCTTTGAGTAAATAAAAACAACATTGACATAACCTGGCCTAACTTAACCAAATCAACCATTGTATTACAACAAATGTACATTCAATCCTAATGTCATTCGATGCTCACTTCGGTTTATCTAAAAGATTTTGAACTAAACATGCTTTCGAACTAATGACTAACAACTAATTGTACCTTCGATGAAAAGAACTTTGTATGTAATGTATGGTGATGCAGAATCATTTCGAACTAATGTCCTTTCTAGCTTACAGCTTAAAAATTCCGATCTTGAGTCGTTCTAACTGAAAAATTCGAACTTCCGTCTGTACACCCCCTCAGTTGTCAGTTGTCAGTCAGTGTCAGCCCACAACTTATGACTTACATTCAACATTTCTGAACTCAATCATCGACGTGCAACGAACGTATAACGTAACTGATTCCCAGTCGAATCTTCAACAATCAATAATTGACAATTATTTCAAAACTAGATGAAAGTTGAACGCCTGACGGTCAACGGTAAACCGCAGCCTCAACCTCAACCTGACATGTTTGTACTAATAACAACCAATCCCAGCATGGAGCTCATCAATCATGATTACTAATTTTAGTAATTTAACAACAACTGACTTCACCACAACCAACAACAGACTACACTATACACTACAACCAACAACTGGCTGATGTCAGTTCGTATGTTGTATGTACAATTTAAATGCTTGAAAGTTTAATTATCAACAAACTTAGTTCTTACCTGACTGACCTTTTGTCTATTAACAATTCATCCTTTTCTTCTCTTCCAGCTTCAAATTTTCCAAATATTTATTTAATATCTTAACATATCGTCCAGAATCGAAAAGATAAATATATATCTCCTCTTGTCCTATCTCCTCAGTACAAACTTCCCAATGCTAGTGTACAAGAAGTTCTGACCAAATACATACTAAAAATATACTAAAAATCTTTTATAGTTATTTCTTCTTCCCACGAATATTTTTTGGGGCAAGTTGGGAGTTTGGAGGTGTCCATTTAGTATGTACTCCTAGCATTCCGATTCCGATGCCTTTGAGCACAATGAAGCTATGCAAATCATCTGTAATGCACGCACCCTAACAATAAGTTTATAAATGATGAACGTTTTAAAGGGAGGAGTAGGCGTCTAACTTTGGGTTTTTTATATTTGATATTTAATTTGGTACATAAATAAAACTTTTACCTTTTAGCGGACCCCAATACAAACTTACGATGCATATCTATTAGATGATTTTCAAAACTGGTGATAGGTGCAAGCAGATGAACTAATGAAGCAGTCTATAACTATTGGATAATTAAATTGTGTACTGCAAATCATATCGCACAAAGCCTGCATATGAATATTACGCAACGTCATAGTTTGATATAAATCACGCTTTTATTTCTTGTATTTTAATGACAATGGAGAACAAATAACATTTAAGCAATTACAAAGTTAAATGGACAACATCAGGCGGATTGACGCCTTTAACTGCATACTGTAGTAATTCTGCTTTCGCAATATATACAATACAGTTATAGATTAAGTTTGATGAATCATTATATCAAGTATAATAACACAACATGTTCATATTTTAATACAATGCGTAATCTTATATAGAATGCGTGGTTAGGTATATTACACAGTGCTATGCGGCACAATGTGTGTTGAGACCCCTAAAAGTTAAAAATTAGGTAAGGCGAGGACAGCCAAAATAAACAAATATGACTTTAAAATTAATTCTGACGACTATAACTGTCACGTATGCGTTATGTCATAGCCCACGCATATAGACTAATTAGGTGCAATAGCCTTACCCGGAAAGACAACACAATCACTTCTACACAAATTTTATAACAGTTCTCAAATTAATATTTTAAACTATTTGCACGGAACGGGAAGGAGACGATGAATTATTCATTGGATGACCAGTAGAGTCCAACTGCTGTTTCAATTGTTCTAATTCTCGAAGACCAGTCTCGGTAAGTTCATACTTGTGAACTACTAGTTTATGATAAAAGTGAATAGCAAACACTATGAACAAAATGAGAACTGGCACCATGATGATTGTTGCCGATGAAGCAGCCATCATAGAGTAATCGTAGAATTTTACCCAACAAAGGATAGCTAGTTCACAAAGAAACAGGAAAATGCCCAGAACAGTGCTAAATGCCCATCCAGCTTCAATGTACCTGTAACAAAAATATTTTAATTTATTGATCATTATTGAAATATTAATTTACCAATTTACGACATAGTGTCATTAGCATTCCTTCAAAAACTTTTAACTCTGCACTTATATGAAAAATATAAATCTTATAATGCTTAAAATCCTACGTCATTTTAAAGACTGATATTTTTTAAACGCATACCATGGCAAAGCCGGACATCAAGGCTGATGTCTTGTTGATAGCCTTTAATTTGGCACGGCTCAGATGAAGTTTTCGCCATGAAAGTAGAGTTTCCGCTGAATGCGGACCATCCCCATTCATATTATACTGAAAGTTTAAACGTAAAGACATGATTAAATACACGTACAAAATCTATAGTTAGCATTTAGGGACTGTCAAAACAAAGCACAGGAAAGGTACGGTTAAAATTCACAGCAGGCAAATCAAAGAAAATCTTCAAGTAAAAGCCACCACGTCACCACGATGCATAAGCATTACATTTTTGGAACTTAAGTTTAGTTACGTTACGTCGCTTGCTTCAAATACAAAGATTTTAGGCAATTGAGTTTTAAAAATCAATTAAGCTTCTAAAAATTCCATACTAAAAGGATTTTTAGCGACAAATTTATGAGTGATTTTGAAAGCTTAATATAAAATAAGAATAAGGAACTCAATTAGTCAATATGTGTAGCATAATAGCATACTTTACGAAAACCAAAAGCATATCTCTAACCCATGCGTGATAAAAATTATAGTCTATATTTAACCCCGAAAATGTGCGGTTAATTGGCACCAACTACCAACGTAATGATGTTTAAAAAACGAAATGATGAATAACAAACAGTCACTCACTTTTCCCATTACACTTGACAATTTACGGGAAATTCGTAAAATCAAATATGTAAGTTTTTAAACCTACTTTAATGATATATGATATTATCAACGATATATCGGTATTACATATCTTAATTTTTTGATAACTGAGATTATTCATGTGTTTCTAACATTTTAATGCTGCAGCCAATACCTGTCATCTTGTACTTAAAATTTAATATTAATGAAAACTACGCCATCATAGACACTTTACATTTTTCTGAACTAAATGGAGCAATCAATTTTCACATGTAATAAACTCAATCTACGAACCGAATCTCTCTATATTCCATTGTCCTTCGCTGTAAAAACAATTTCCGCGTATTTTTTTGTTATGATCAAATAAAGCTTTTTTTGCAAAAATTGAAGGTTAAAATTCATAATTAGATCATATTGCGCAAATGAAGTGGTGAAATTATCAAGACAATTATAGAAATGATATAGGTGTCCGCATTTTGAGCCCGTTGTTGAACACTTCCGTCGTGAATTTCAAACGTCATGCATATGCAAGCAAAAACATTCTACTTATTTTCTATCTGTTTTTTTATATATTTTACTATTTTAGGCTTTACCTCTCGTCACCCTCATGCCAAAGAAAATAAAGTACATAATTTGCAAAACAAATTGCAGGTCTATCCGATTTGGTACGTCTTTGCCTTCAATAGATGCATATAGTTAGGAACAATTAGCTGAAACATAAAACCGACACGAACATCAAAGATAAGATTTTGCGGACAAACGAATTAAACAACAAACGTTACTCTACATATTGTGAGTGAAGTAACGAGTTTCTACAACTTTGGGTAATACCTCGCTTAAGTATATATAGCAGCAAATGAAACTGAAGTAAATCAATTAATAATATATTGGTAATAATAAATTGCCAAAGGTGAAATTTTTAAAAAATCATGTAAATATTTTAAAACTAAAAGGGTTGTTTTAAATTCGGTATTTCTGGGCTTCGAAACTGGTGGAGCATATATCAACGAAGAATTTGACTGCTTACCCCTTTTTTGTAATATGACCGAAGCTCAGGAGGAATCCATTCCATTTTAGTGATACAATAATTCAGCATTAATTTGGTTTGTTGGATTCTCGATAACTATACCTCACAGGCTGACTCATAGTAGATTTTATAATAGCTAACATTTTCAATTGTCCACCATCAGTATTCTGTAAAATGCCAGTAATAAAATTTTAAAGAATACGTAAAATAATCTATTTGAAAAAGGGGTCTAGCATTTCTAAGGAACAAAAACTGGAAATTAACGCTGAAATAATGTCAAGATTAATATTTTTAATTGCTGTCGAAGTTGATTAATTGATGCAGAAGTAAAGTAATTTTGCTCATAATGTTTAAAGTCATGAAAGCTGATTTGTGAGTAGATGCATGCACTGATATCGTTAAATCCCAAATTCTTACAACTTGCAGGTTTTATGTTCGACAATAAAAAGGAAAACAGAGGTACAGTTATATTCACCTAAACCTCTATGCATTTATGCAACCAAAAGTGCAAATCTAAACTAACGGTTATAATTTATGATTCAACCAAGCCATAATTGCTTCGTATAATACTGTATTATTGCATTTATTTATTGCGGTTCCCTGTGGGTTGCCCCATGAAACCTCTCTTCGTGTAATACTGCATGAGTTGAATTACAATATGTAATAGTTCAATGCCACTTGTGAGTTGAGAAAGCAAATCCCGTTTTCAAATATTCGAAAGATTCAAACATCCAACAAATACATATGACTGCTGTTTTGTTTTGTAAGAATATATTAAAAAGCTCCTGTTAATAATTAAGCTTCAGCATCACCCCTTTCCTAAAGTCCAACCGCCTCCGTAAATTTTAAAACATTGGAAACGTTTAAAATTTAAAATATTTCTGCACATATGAAACACAGAAAAAGCACCGACTCAAGGTTCATCCAAATATTAAAAAATATACGTATATAGGTATGTTACATAGAGGCTAACTAATATTCGAAAAAATAGCTGATTGTGAGACAAATAGCGAAAAATCTGCGTTAGAATTTTCAGTGTTCTTAGGTATTATGCTCAATAACATTGTTTCACACCTCATCTTCGCCTTCTTCTTGAAATTCATAAGTCCCCATGTTATCCGATGTTTTAGGCTGTCCCGGAATCATGAATACGAATGGACAAAAAATCTCAAATAATGGCGTCTACTACGATTTTAATGCTTACATAAAACACAAGATGTACGAGCTCTATATTGCTTGAACCTTATTTGTCGTCAGTCATAAAAATTACAAAAACTTAAACAAAATAGCTCATTTGGTCCTCTGGATGAATACAATAATTTGGAAATATAGTAAGTACCTCGCGGTCAAAACTTGGCTGGTACTTGTACGAAGAATATTATTCTTTAGTTTTGCTGGTAACACAAGCGTTTCTCAGGATCAACGATTTCTACACAGCAGAACCAGCGCAATCATCACTATTAATATTTCTACGCACACGCAAGAGCTGCTGAGCAATTGATTAATGCTTTTTGCGTCAGGCCGACAGCAGAGAGAAGAATAACAGAGATTATAGTGAACGCCTGGAGTTTAAAATTACAATAGCCCCATGAAAAATGGAAACAACTGGAAACTAAATGAAATCTCAAATATAGAATCGCCTATTTGAAAGTGTTGAATTATGACTAGACAAAACTACGTTGTAGCGGTGGAGACTGGATACTACGTAAGATTAAAAATTGAACACTGATATTTCAATACTTTGTATTTTAGTTGACTCAGCTCCTCGTTCAACAGCTGCACTCGTTCCAAATCCAAATCGTTGTAATAGTGCATTTTATAACCGCGATGAAGTAGATGGATTGATAAGAATTTTATACGACGGAGTTATACTTGAAAATATTGAATCCAGTCCCAAATTCGTACAAATAAAATTCTTGGCGTCGCTCGAATTGTATCGGATCACCTCTAAAAGTATCCACCAATCTTGACTAGGAAATATTTATGTATCAATCAACATCTCAAATGCAAATGTTTGCAAAGGTACATACAATTGACTTCAAGCATTTTCCCCATCCATGCCTGAAGCGACTGAATGATCAAAGTCGACGTCGACTACCATAAAGACGCCTTATTATTCCTTTCGTTATTTTTTTTGTCTGTGTCTAGCTAATTCTCTGGACTGATAACTTTAAAAAATACTCTAACTAAACTGATGCTTCAATGATGTACTGGTTTACAGGCACTCAAATACTTTCTCTCTAGCTCGTTTCGTTGTAAAAATAGTCTACATACAAAAAAAACGGCAAAATTAAACCTTAAGAATTTTAATATATTAAATTAAATCAAAAACTGAACTCTTGGCAAAAAAATAAATGAAATATATGAGTTGAAATTGTTAAAATCTTACAATTAGTCAGGAAGGGATATGATATGAACTAATCAATCAGTAGCGTACAATAGGCATTGCATACTCTGCATACTTTCAAGTTTTTGTTGTTACTGCACGGTTCAGATTCACCGTCCCATTCTGGAACAAATGAGTTATGGTAGGCCAACATAATTCCAGATTTCCTTTCTTCTTTAGTTTTACCCACAACTACATGAGCCACCGAGCTTGATGAAAGTCAGAACTGGCATATTATCAGCAAAACAACTAATTAAAACTCGAAATAAAAATTCTTATGTCCGAGTTCAATAGAATGATGAACGATGAGAAATGCTGAGAATTTGAGAATTTAACGGAATACAACAGAAACTTATAAATCCGACTACAGAAAATTTAAAACAAATGAGCATTTGCAACCACTGGTCTCACTTATTGTTTGATTCATGAACAAATCACAAACACATTTCATGACATTTTCGCATACTTTGTTCATGTGTGACACTCTTGTTTTGTTACATCATGTGGTCATATGAACTTTATCGTAGCTAACAACTTGACAACAAAACGGAAGGAAGTAACATAATAAAATAATTCGGGTTAGATTTCGATCACAACACTTAAAATTCAAAATCGAGTTTATTTCATCTCGTTTTCAACATTTCTTCCGAAATCTTTTGACGCGCGACATGTCAACTGTGAATGATTTAAATCAATTAAAACGACTAATCACGACTTCAAAGAAATGTACTTAAATGCACACATAGTTTATTCTTTCCTTTACCATGATAAAGTAGTAATTAGCAAACATTTATGTTTTCAAACTTACAACTTATTGTTCACCTTAAACCCTCAACAACTAACCGACAATCCCTCAAATCTGACGCGAAATATTTATAAATTTAGCAAATTCAAAATTTTACCAGTCACCTAAATTATTCACCAACAAGTCATTCTTCTCGTGAAGAACAAGCCAACAATTCACACAATAGTCAACCAGTAACAGTAGACCACAGGCAACAGATAATTAAAAGACATAAGAACAAAGAAAAAGCGTGTCGCTATGATGTTCTTTATAACGATGCTTTATTTTTCAATTCAAACTGATGAACGTCAAATGAAAAACAAATGAAGACAAAACTGTTGAAACTACAGATCACACAAGTTCACATTCCAATATCCAAAGTGTTTCCCTTCCCATCATTTACGTTTCCGGCAAAATATAATTATTTATAACGTTGGATATTTCCTGAATAACTTTCCACTATCAACTATTGCTATTAATAAACACCTACGATACAACCTACCGCTCTACTACTTTTCTTCCGGTTTTCCCATTTCTCTTTTTAATCCAGCTCAATTATAGTGTTGTCAAATGTTTGCGGTTCTGTTTTAGCTTAACTACTAAATCCTTTTCCAATTATTGATGACTCTACTAAACATTAACAATAGTACATAACTGAACAACCTCTGACAGTTGAGCTGTTGATCTGTTTGCAACAATGATAACAATTGCGTTATGAACGCTACGATGTTGTGAAAGACAAGTTGCTTTGCTAGTGAAAAGGTAAGGTGCGTTGTAGGAATCTAAAATCCACGTAGCGTAGGTATACAGACAGTGTACTGTACCGAGAATACCCACTTATCAGCAGGTTTACATATGGAAAGATGTTGTTTTGTTTTCAGCCTATTTCACATTTCCCACATACAACATACCCTACACTTGCAACTTGGATTGAAAATGAAACTCTGCTCTAGTTTTTTCCACCCACGCATCATCCCCATTTTCATGCCAGCTTAAATTTACAAAGTAACTGCGAAGCTAATAAAAGTCCAAAGTATATTTTGCATTCTTGCCAACTCGCTTTGATAAAAATGGCTGGAAATATTTACTTACTATTGTGAATGGTAGTTTTGGCGACGGGTAATAAAAAACTAGTCTTAAAAAATGCATAAAGTGTATGCCATTGTTCAGCCACGTTACGAAATAAAAAATCCAAGTAGTTTAAAACGTATGCTTTCTACCAAAGTCAAAGGAATAACCAGAACCACAGACACCACAAAATTTCCCAAGCTTTAAACTATTTACATATTTGCAAGTCATCTTCAAAGTTCAATGGGAAAAGGTAAAAGGGAATATATTATATCATGTTGGTTATATGCGTTTGAAGAGGATGCCATGTTTGTCAAATCGGAATCGAAAAGTATATTTTTTTAAGATTGCAAAATGAGGAGGACATTGAATTTTTATGATATTTTAAGTAGAGCAATTTTCATGTTTACTTCTATCTCATGAATACAGAATAACTTGAGTGAAAAAGAAATATCGTGTAACACCTTGAGATTCTCAAGTTGAGAGAGTTTCTTCCTTGAAAGTATATCTATCTTCCTTCTGTGAAAGTGATTATCTTGTTCCGTCTTCCTAAAGTTATTGTTATGGACAAGTATTTAGAATATCATTTCCATTTTCCATTCCAAGCATACCCCTACTGGATGTCATATCGCAATTTTTTTAACCTAATCGTTATACATTGGTTTTTTATGCTTGCTGATTACCACTGACAATATATATGCTAAAATTTGCAGTGATTTTATCTCCATTCCATTTCCCTGTAGTATTCCCTTCAAGATATTTATTGCGTTTCAATGTAAATGAAATGCAAAAGATAGAATTGCATTCTGGTTGTTCGTTACTACCGCTTTCTATGTTTAATGAACTTCTGCGTTAGCATAATTTTTCTAACCAGTTATATTGATGTTTCAACTGCTCCGGTGCCATATGCGGAAAAGTCAGACGTCATTCATTAAACCTTGTGAAAAGTTGTCTCATTTTAGCCACCACTAAACCGAAAATTGCAATTGCCTGGAATATGCTCGCAGGAAATCAACTTTTCATTCGGAAATGGTTTTTCCCTGCATTGTACGTGTTTTTGGTAAGGGCCATGATGTATTATTTTGTAGATAAATTCATAAGAAACTGAATGGTTATGTTTGATGTATTATTACCTTTTTCGCTTTCTGATGATGATGGTGGTTCCGGGAAGGGTATTTGTGGTGTTGAAAATCTGTATCAGTTTCACGATCAGAACCACCAGGGTGATGTGAAAGTAATTTACTGCATGCACCACTTGAATCCAAATGCGATTGTTCGTTTTTGTGGCGCATTTCTATTATCTCTACTCGGTACCTTTTCTTGGCTAGTAGATATTTATTTAAAGTCGTCATTCAGGATGATTCTGAATTCAGATCAGTAATTTTGATGCAGATTTTGGTTTATTTTTTTGCCACCTTACCACCTGAAATCCTACTTGTTCAACCACTTGCAAAATTGAAAATGAGTTTTGGAATAAAAGAAACGGAGGAGCAAAGATTGTTCTCGTGTGGTACAGAAGTCATTGCACTACTTATTTCCGTCGTAATTTGCATTTTGAAATGAATTTTAAATCTTTTTATGACAGCTCTACTTTTTAGAATGAATGAACGTTATATATAGATGACACCTAATAAAAAATAAACCCTGTACTGCAAGTAATAAGATATGTACCAACGCCGATGTATTACATGAGGTAAAAAGTCATGTATGTAGATCAACTGGAAGTTTTAAAGTGTGTTCAGAGATCGTAAATCTTGACAAAAGCAATAAAAATGGACCACCAACGCAACACCAGCCAAGCAAATGTTTTAAGGCGGACGCGAAAGCAACTAACCCAAAAAAACAATGCAAGGATAAAAAGACATGCGTTGCAAACACGATTAGAACACAAGTAACTAAAACTTTTTTACCCCTTCATCTTGAGCCTGTCCTGGAATGGACGCTAATGACGGGGCGTATGCATAGTTTTCGTAGTATAATGCAGACGCCAAAGAAAGATTATTTGACATGTTCGCTTTTCCTCCAGTTCCTCCACCGTATCCCCCACCCGATTGCATAATAATGGACTATTATGTATTCTTCACAAGTTTCTCTGTAAAGGATAAAACGATCGTTGATAGGTAAACTCATGCGTGAGAAAAAGTTTACGACTAGAGACTCGACGTAGTAACAAAATAACACTCGCAGCGTCACAGCATGTGAAAAATCCAAAACTTGTAGATTGTAGAAATATGATTGATGCAAAAAATGTGTTTAGACTGATTAACAGGGGACAGGGACCAGGTCGGAATGGACGGACAGCTCCTTCAAATTCACTTAAGTTTTCATTTACAGACAATGGTTATTGGTCGATATACACAAATCACTTTAAATGTGACACTTAAATATTATTAACGACGACGCACATTCACTTCGCTCTGTTCAGTACTCTTCTAAATAGAATGCAATTAAATATATATTCTTTCATTTTAGTAAACTTCAAGGAGATTTAACTGCTCAATACTTCAAGACTGTCTTTGTAAAAGAGTAGTAAAGGTGTAATAAAATATCAAATTTAAGATTCACTCTGCGGATATTGGCTAACTCGTCTTCTTAAATTAATACTCCGAACTGAACGAAAAGTTGCATCACTTCTCGCTACACGCAAACAACTAGCTAGTATTAATTTTTGTGTAATCAAGCGCAATGCGCAATCCACTGTAAAAACAATAGAATGGCTTTGTAATCATGCAATAGACTTGAATAGATGATAGCCTGGCTTCCGCAAGTAATCTGTATTCAAATTTATGTCACAGAATACTCATCACACATTAGTAACGTGACTAGTAGTTGTACGGTACACAACTTGTACCTATTTTCTTCGAACAGTAGACAGGAATAAATGATTAAATATTCATAACAGATTGGAAAAATGATCACAAAGCGGGATCGGGATCTTCATGACACTATTAAACAAATCACAATGACAGACTTAGAAGGAGAGGATGAACAAATAATGGCATGGCAATCGAGAGATACACATAGAAGTGCTTTGCATATATATTCCAGTATCTTTCCGTCATGTCAGTCTTCAGTATTGTTTGTTTAATATGACTATATATGAGCAATCGAACACACACACACACACTTCAATGCTTAATTTTACAAATTGTTCCACCATCAATATGCGTGAACTCTGCGAACAGTTAGTTTAATCAGGCATAAAAAAGGTTAACATGAGGATTACGTACCACATCACAAAGAGATCAATGATAATGTGTAATTGTAATATACAGGATAACCCTAATAAAAACCATGTTCATGAATGCATTCCATACATAAAGAACGCCACTATCACTATTTATGATAAATTTTGATACGTACAAGTCCCACCTACAAATATTATTTTGGATATGTGGATGATAAATTATTGCTAAGATTACAAAATAGAATTATCTACAACATGTGCATCACGTTACTTCGAATGGATGCGTTATGCTTAATTCAATGTTTTTTACTTTGAAAATTTCAGGCGTAAACAATAAATCTAAACCTTATCAACGCAAATGACATTAGCCACATTGCACACTTTGGTTGGTTTAAACTTAAACGACCTTCCAGTAAAACGGTGAAAAATGCAGCAGAAAAAAAAATAGTGTGCTATTTCTTGAAGGTTCTGTCATGTTCTGGATTTCTTGCAACATTCTAGATGTAAATGCATGCATTAAAAAATTGGACCTAAATATTTAATCTCATTTTGCATTCTTGCGTTTACATTTGTTTGTGGGTAACATTTCTGTGATTTAAGTTGAAGTTCACTGTTCATCATCATTCATCACTTTACCTCACACGAACGACAAGGAAATAGGAGTTTAGCCAATTGCCGATCAGCAGACTGACGCCACGAGATGTGATCTTTTTCATGAATGATGTACGGTTGTTTTTGTTCCTAAAAATGGTGTTGCACTTGAAGCACTCAATTCCGTTTAAAGAATACTTATAGAAGTCGTGATCCTGATGGATTCTAATGATTCCATTGCTTTTGTAAACTTTGGGCACAATATATCAACTCCAGATTTAACGACGAGTGTGTTGCTGTTGCGTCGTGCACACAGTTGGCAGCTTTGTGTGAAACTTTCACGGGTAAACGCTACAATGTTGCATTATGTTCTACAACACTCCTGTTCAAAATTCATGATGATTAAGAGGAATATGAGAACGGAGAAGGATGATGAATGATAGACTGCGTCAATGCTTATTCGATCGTTTAACAATAAAATATCTTCAACAAGCAGACTTTAGCAGACAGAACGGAAAGAAACTATAGCACATGTGCATATTACCATAATGAGCGTGTTTTCCTACTACTGTTTCAACCTTCATGGCTATCGCTTTACTCATAAAAGATATTAATGTTTTTTATGCAAGTTATTGGTAAATGTGCTGAGTATGATGAATTAGTAAGTAATATGAGATATATATGTGCAATTGTTACATGCATATATAAATACATATGCAGGCAAACTAGTATAATGTGTGAATATGAAGGATGTGCAAAGATTGTGAAAGGGGTTTTTTTGTGGAAGTTATCCTGGAAAGGTATGAAAAATGAAACTAGATGATAACGACGAAGTAATCTAAAGTATTGAAATCAGAAAGACGGGGTAGGTGTTACTACCAAAGTGTTAAAAATTGCTTAGATCTGGTTTACGACTTGAATGCGTGTTGCGTTGTGTCCTTAATCGTGTTAGCCAAGCATGCATATTCCTAAATATTATGGAATTATTTTCAGCTAGCTTTTTGATGAGGGTTGTGTATGGTATAAGAATGATATATATTGTTGGAAATAGTATGATGTTTTGCAAAATACATCATTCAATTGATAAGCAAAGGCAAAACCTGAGAGTGAAAAGTGAAGGTTAGGTGAACGAAGTGAAGAAGATAATGGGGTATACTGGAAAATAGACAAAGCATTCACTCACGTCTGCTTCTGGTTAATTCCTAATGTCCAATCCAACATGTTTCGCACATGCAGTTTGTGTGCTACCGAGAACTTGATCATGACCGTGATTGTGAAATGGTGGGAGTCTGAATCTGAACCTGGTTTTCATTTTTTTCCAAAGTAAGATCGTCGTCAGCCTTTGCTATATATGATATGCTTTCAAAAGGCTTCATCTCTCGCATACCCCGATATTGTAATATATCTAGTTTCATTACATTTTTTTTGTAAAATTGTGATCTTATAAGCGCAAATGCGTTCGAATGACATGGAAGATGTCAAAAGAATTAAATGCTATAAAGTAGGATTACACTTATACCCGTGACGTACTATATTTATGCTCAGGGACGGGTTATGCTTTATGTTTAGCATCTTATGGCAAAACTGTTCATAGAAATAAAAACAACACGCGCCTGTTACAAAGAATATGGTTGAAGATGAGATTAAAGTAGAGATTGCGATGAGTGGTCTTACAAGACAAATTGCAAATCTGTATCATTTTTGACGTGCTATCAGAAAATGTAATAAACGATTAAGGTTAATAGAAATAAGTTTCGCAGAAAATATTCTTTAAAAATGCAGAAGAATGATGTATTACACGACATTTGTGAATTTTTGAAACTCAAGGCCTAATTCAGGGCCTTAATGGCCTTTCGGATGAGGCGGATTTGCAATAAAAAATAAGCCTTTGTTCATAGGTATCCAATTCTGAAATCAGAATTTGAAAAAGTCAAAGGGTTCAGCCAGGAGAGCGCAAAGAGATTTTAAAGCTTAGGACCTTACGTAGGGCCTGAAGGGCCTGTTGGATTTCGCTGATAAGCAATAGTTAATTAGCCCATTTCTGTAGGTATTGATAGCAGAAAACAGAATTTGAAAAAGGCAAACCGTTCAGCCTGGAGAGCGCGTAGAGTTTTTCGAAACTTAGGACCTTACGTAGGGCCTGAAGGACCTTCTAGATTTCGTTGATAAGCAATAGTTAATAGACCATCTCTTTAGGTATCGATAGCAAAAAACAGAATTAGAAAAAGTCAAGTGGTTCAGCCTGGAGAGCGCGGAATGTGAACAGGTTAAAATGTTCGGCCGGCGGCCGGACAGACTGCCAGAGTAAAACTAATAAGATTCTTACGAATATATCTTCGATATATTCTGCGAAACTTAATAAAAAATTTCAACGTACAAAACTATGGAACTTGCTATGGTAAAGAAAGTATCGAATTTGTAAATATAAAGCAAACTGCTTTGCGTTTGGGAAAATGGTTATCACCACTGGATTCCTCATCATTAAATACATTAGAAATCACTGATCTTATTGACAATTGATTGTATTATATGTATAGTCTTACTTCTGAGTGAAGTATAAATATATTATCTTTGATATTGGAACACTTTAAAATAGAAACAGTTGAAGCCACCCAGTTCACTCGGTGGTGTAATTTTGTTTTTACAGTAGGGTCTTATAACTATTTATAACAGAGAGATCTGATAAAGTTTTATTACATAAGTAGTTCCATCTCATTAGAAAAAATATATGCACATGTAGGTATGTTCTATTTGTAATGTTACATAGAATTGATAATCGCAGTGTATGGCAAGATATTTCACGTAAATCAGTAAATTTATTGGCTTCATATTCGATTACAACTTGTAGCCGTAAGGAAATTGTAAAATAGTTTGTGTTCTTGGATGGAGAGTGCAAAATTGCAGTCAATTCCAACCAAATAACTTTAGATAATTAAACATGGTTCAAAAAATAAATATGCTTATTTTAAGGCTTTTCCATAAGTCAATACTGAAACAAGTAATTAAAAAGGGATAAAATTGTTTATATTAATTTTAATTTGCTGTTGCACGTATGAAATATGGTAGCTGGTTTTATTTTTTACTTTGTTTTGCTGACAACGTATGTAAAAGCATGTAACCACCTCTTGTAAATGTGCCACCGAGAATCCAGGTCAAAACAAATGAAAGGAAAGCCAGGAAAGTATAAATGTCAATCAATACCTAGCATAGCTGGGATCAACTAAATTCAACTCACCATTGATCAACTAAAGGTGATTGGGCAGGCACATATCTTATCAATTCTAAATTACATGATCGGTGTAACAGGCAACACAAGTTTGGTTCGCATAAAAGTGTTAACTAAGGTCTTTCGCTCATTAGGTCGTATCATTCTTAGGGTGAAAAAGTATGAGCCGGTTGCTAGAAAAATCTCAACTG
>JAHZNA010002309.1:0-14356 GCA_027743935.1 Sinodicranocentrus sp. ZH6
AATTGGAGGCTGCACAGAAAGTACGTAAAATCAAGTTTTAGCTGAATGCGTTTTTTTATAGGGGGCTATTTAAAAATTCCGAAGTTGTGCCTTTTCACCAAACATACACTAATTTTACTTCTTGTTCTCAAAATCGAGTGCTGTTGACATGTATGAAGGTATAAAATACGGTTATTTTTTGCAACCTTTCACTTTCCAAGAGGTACATGAATTTGGTAAAGTCTACAGTCTATATTGCCCCATTGAATGGAACCGATGGTGTCAGCAGCAACATTCCGTAGATTTTTTATTACTTTCTTCCGTCTCGCGGATTCATTCGACGGGAAGGGAGATCGGATCAAGGAAAAACATAAAAATCTCTAGAGCAAAAGTTATCCCTCGAAGCTCACAAACGAAATGTAGGATTGATACATAGCCAATAGTAAGAGAAATAAAAAAAATACTCATGTAGGTAGATATACGTCTTTCTACTTTCCCAGTGGTAACAAAAATACTTTTTGGGACATGTTATACAGGAAATAGACAAGGGAAGTGACAATCCTACATTTTTGATGGGATATGTGCATCAACATTGAAAAAAACACTATATCCTAAGTCCCGTTAATATTGCACAACGTGGAGTACACTGTACCCGATGAATTTTTTAGTCTGCGTGGCCTTGTGCATTGGCTGGCAACAATGGAAAACTTTTCCAAATTGAATTTCCATACTTGACTAGTGGGAAAAATGAAATATGGTGTAAAAGATCTATTGTATTCGTATGTGGACACGGATGGCGTCGTGATGGGATGCTTCACACCAGGATTATTTCTTATGCTAATGTATACATGTGCTGGGTACAAAATGTCATTCCTCATTTCTCCCCAAGATACATAAATACATGGAGAAATGGGAACACAAGATAATATCAAGGAGAATGTTTGTTCGAAAGATCGTAACTTTTTTTGTCCTTTCTCCCTTCCTTCAATCAAAATTGAAATGGGAGGAAGAGCACAAGCCTAGAAATTGGGAGAGTCTATCAAGACCCCGAGCGGAATACAAAAACACAAGACCATCCATTCCCATATTGACTTATACGACATTAACGAAACTGGACAGATAAGGAAATCGCCTTTGAACGGAAACCTCTATAGTGGATATATGCTTATATATCGAGGTGATATTCTATTATTACTTACTTATATCTCCAGGATGGACATCCACGTGGAAAGACTGACATTCGTAGTAGCACTCTGGAGGAGGCTGGAGATGCCATCTCTTGAAACCTTTAATTTGACCTTGCCATGATGGATTTATTACGTGATCGATCTAAAACAGCGAAAAAATATTTTAAAATATTATGATGAAATTCTGAAAATTGGATACTACTCAAAAAGTTACTATAATCTATAAAAAGAAACTTTCAAGGAGGAAGGCGTGCTTCTCGACAAAAAATTTCTTTAAGAATCAAGAAGCCCCATATTTTTACCAAGAATGTGGCGGCCTTCCCTGCTATAATGAGCCAGACAACCATGAAAACCAGAGTGGAGTTTTCACCAACCACAAAAGCCAAAATCGGCTGTGGCATCCCGACACACAAAAAGGAGCACTAACTTTCTACCTTATTTATTCGAAGACATGCTCATGTGCTTAGAAACAAAACGCCAAATAAGAGAAGACCATAAGAGAGAAGAAAAATACAAGACAAAAGTCACGGACTGAATAAGAATCAGGAAAATCATGACTGTTGACAGGTAGATCGTAGATGTAATGAAAGGAATTCTATACGTACGTTCAGCTCCATTTTCCCAATGTACGTGTGAAGTGAAAGGGTTTGTTTCCTTTTTCATCTGGTATTTTGACGGAAACAGAGTTGATCACAGGATTATACAACTTTCTTCCTTATGGCTGTATACACACAATAATGCTCAATAGGAGGAGACTCATCTTTATGAGTATATGCTTAGTCATAAATGTTATTTCCTGTTTTCTTAGCCAACGTGAGATTTGCACGAGAATATTTTTTTCTGGAAGGACTTATCATTAGATGGAGAATTTTTGCAAGGTGCATGCACATATGTCACACATATTCTTTGAGAGACGAGTCTTCACATTCTAACATAACCGACCATGGAGTATTTTTAACTTTACGCACATCATTTTTCATGAAAAGCATTACTTTAAAAAACTTCCGGCAAGAAGAAAATTTTATTTTTCTTCCTCTCCCACTAACACAATGACAAACTATGAGCCGCTACTGTGTAGCATAAAATAGGCTCTCATTTCCAGTTTCTCTGGATGAATGGAAGAAAGTCGACTTGGAAGTTGGTTGTGCTCTCAACCGGAAAATAAGTAATAAATCAGCAAGCTCACTACACACGAGAATCTTGAAAGAAGGTAGGTATATCTGGGAAGAAAAAGTTGCTAGAAACTGGGGGGTAATTTTCTGCCTCATTTTGTGATTGCCTCACATTGTGATATTGTCCATGGGAGGAAAACACTGTCACTTAGAGGAAGAGGAAGAAACTAAGACTTACTTCCTGATCCGTCTTCAAGAAGACTTTCCTTTCCAAGAGTTTGAAAGACTGTGAAAGAGTCTTGATTATGATTAAAAGGTTCCACATGCAGTGACGCAGATCCAAGCAGTTATATTCCCGAGTGGAATGGAGTGAGTAAATACTGGAATTCATCCTTTTCTCTAGTGATTGCAACTGACGGTGTTATTTATGGGGTAGATTATAGACTCACAGAGATGTGAGCTGAAGTGGGGTAAATGGGGACGATGAATGTGGTTCAATTTCAGAAGAAATGCTCAAGCTTGTCATCTTTTCATATACATCTCATTCTTTCTCTCTTGATGGGAAAAACAGTGTAATAAAATGGTTTCGTACAAGTACACTTTTCTTTCAAGTGTTTTAGAGCTTTACTCAGTATTTTCCTTGTATATACAGGAAAAATACACAAACCCAAAATAAATGAATAGGAGGATTCTCTTCTATCGTTCGAAGGGTTCATTTAATCTTTTCTCTTTATACCATGCCCAAATTTCATTTCCTAGTTTACTCCTCCCTCCAACCCTCCTTATGATGAATGATGTTGACGAGTAGACTGCTAGAGAAAACGTCTAGGAAAAATCTCGATGTTGAATACTTTCCTGGCATACATGAAGTATAGAATGATTAATTATGGAGGATTATAAAGGGACCTAAGCACTTGATTGCGCTTCTGAAAACAAAAGGGGATTAATAAATCCGAGGATAATGTTGCATCGCAGATTAATCATTCTGTGAGTTAGAAATGTACACTAGTGATATAAATTGAGTTCCCTATATCAAAATCAATATTTACCCAATAAAATCAATATCATTTTGTGGAAACAAATCTGAAAATTATTCCCAATCCACGAATTGACATATCTCCTTTCAAACTGGAAATCATCCAGATTACATCCAGCAATCTCAATGGGTCTAAATAACAAGCAAATATTGAACAAGAGAGATTATGAAACACCAGAGATTTCCACACTTTGATGATAATTCCACGATTGATTATAACGAGCTGGAAATGCAACGACCTGAAAATGATTCTTGTTTTCGTTTCAACACAACTCTCATTTTGCACAAGTAAACATACACTTGACATGGTCTCATTTCCAATTGTTGACTTTCCCGCTTTCCTCTATCTGAGAATATTTAACAACTCGAGTTTGTTTACTCTGTTTCTCTCTCCTTCAATCATCATCAACAATATTCTATAGTGCTGGCTATAGTTTAACCAGAAAATTTTAATGGCGTGTTCGCCCACGGTATGCAAATAGGCGTGTTGGTCGAAGTACGGATATAATGGGGTGGCTCGTTATTCAAATTACTTTTCTGTTGACAACACTATAATAATGAGTTGCTACACTTGATGGTGTTTTTGGAAGACATACTCTGCAACGCCAGAGGAGGCAACAGTTAACAAAGAAGGAAGATAAGACACACATGTAGAAAGTTGGTTCTCTTAATTGGAAAGTCTTAATTAAGGCTAAATCTGGGCATATAGTTTTCGGGTAATTTTCCAACTGGAATTTACATACGTTACAGGGAATAGAAGGGAATCACTATAAAGTCTTCCGTTATGATGATCATCATCATCAAAGTCATGTTCTAATTTTCTATGATATGCATTATCATGTGTTCCAGTTATCCCTATACTAGTTACTAGTTATTAATTCTCTTTCCTTATAGCTTTCAACTTTGCTATCTTTTTGGGTACGAGCGAGTTTTTCCTTTAAAAAATTCCACAATAGGGTCTCCAATGAGATCAAGTTTAATTAAAAGGAGCCTTGTGCAACTTTTTGCTAATCACTATCATTCGAATTTTATTAAGCTTTTCTCTTCTCCCTTCCCTACCAAAGCGTTAGTAGAGGAAAATTTATATATATATGTAATGAAAAATAGTTTCCCCACGTCTTTAGTATTTATGACTTTCCTGGAATGTATTTCACTTTTCCTTGTCTAACATCCAAGCTGGTTGAGTCACTCACGAGTTGAGTTTCCAGTCAAAAACAAAAAAACTTTTTTTTAGAAAAGAGGTAAAATGTAGCTTGAATTATGTGCCCATTCACCTTTTACTTTTCCCTCCTTTTCCCCAGGAGCTTGAAAGCAGCCATGTAGAATAAGGACACACACCTTGATTAACAGTGATACATGCGGAATTAATGGGATTACGCAATAACGTCTGTCAGTCTGATTTACTAGTTTCTGTAGCACGTTGCCAGTCTGGGAACTAGGTTAATTATTATACAGCCGGAGGAACTAAATCCTCGTTTAATTTAGGACAATGGGGAAAAAGCCCGGGACACGTAAAGGTTTAACGGGGAAATTTTATCGAAGGTTTGATACGCATGGAATGGCAGAATAAAGGAATCCTGTTTTGTGTCCGCTCCGTAATTTCCTTTCAGAAGTTTTCCTTCCATTGAAAACTAATCCCCTTAGGGCTCCACAAAAAAGCAACACTATTTATATTTACTCGAACACTGCTTGGAACATCGTGTCATTCATTTTGAAACAAAACTGAGAAAAAATCCAGCCATTGGGGAAAAAAATACGCTAGTCATTTTTTAAAATTACGAAATACAATATTATTTCGCAAAAAGCTCTAGTGAGTTGGAGTTCACATCTCCGAATAATTTCCCCATTATTTTTTCTCTCCATTATAAAAATAAACACTGAGCAATATTATTCTCACAAGGGAGTATGTTTACCAGGGCACTAATCGTAAGCCATTTTCTAATGAGCAATTTCACAAATGGGTTCTATTCAGTCTAAGAATTCCAACTTTTTCTCTCCCTCTGGATCGAGAACAATAAGTCTGGAAAAGTATTCCAGAACAATGTCAGCAAACTTTTCCTTTTTACCTGTCAGATAATATTCTTCTCGAGAACAAACAGATTTTCACTAGAAATCAGTTCAAGTACGTAAACAATACGAACAATATGTTTTTGTTTAGTCGTATGATCATTTTAAAAATATGAGTATTCCGTCTCTAAATTCCCATCTGTCTGTATCTGGTAAAGTACAGTTTTGCATTGTGTCGCATTATCCAGTCCAAAAATATTCCATTTCTAAGAATAGAAATATTTAGAAATAGAACAAAATATTAAAAGTGGGTGAGCTCGAGCGCACCAGAATTTTTCATGTTTTCCCTTGAGCTTCGATATTTGAACGGTTAACATTTTTGCTTTGTCATATTTTTTCTCGGGTTGCATACCCGTCCGCATAGTTAAATACGCCAAGAATCTTACTCGAAGGAAAAAAATCCTCGAAATTCTGGACTAGATCCTGGAGGAATTTTGCCCAGATGGTATGGTATTTGATACAAGTTTCTTGCTTCCAGGCTTGAAGTTGAATTAGGAAAAAGAGGTGAGTAGCGTAGATATGTGAAGCATATTACGTTCGTAGTATGTACGTCAATGCCTTTCACTTTCCTGACACATTCCAAAGAGCTCGAAACAAAGACCTTTATGTACGGTTCACCTCCTTAACAATATATGTTAAGAAGGTGAACCTTACATAAAGGTCTTTGTTTCGAGCTCTTTGGAATCATACATATATATATTGCGAATATATTTCGCAAAACCTACTACAAATTTAACGGACAATGCAAGTCAGTCTGGCTGGACTTTCCCAACAGCCAACAGCTTTTTAAAACACATACCCCGACCAGAACTGCACAGAAGCAGCCATCAATAAGGTTCACAAAGGCTAAGCTATATTGTTTCTTCTACAGCAAAGTAATGACCAAGCCAAAAGCTACAAAATCGTAGGGCCTATATGATCTAGGCATAGAAAAAGGAAAAGAATTCTGCGGGTTTACCCAAGACCTCCAGCCAATCTTTTTTCAGCAAATGGCAGTTTTTGCCCAAACCATGCTTTTATATTTACCTCAAAATACTAAAATAGCTACCCAAAAAGCCTCCATACATAACACTAGTTGAAGGGACTGCTGAAGAGTTGAGGTTGACTCGGGAGTTAAAATTAAAACAAAATCGTGATTTGCATACAACTCCGGGTATTTAGCTTTCAGCGAACATGTGAAATTGAGCAAACACTTTTTTTAAAAAAATTCGCTTTTCAGAACACACACACATCTGGTTAGAATTTTCGCTTACATGCATATGAGCCCCATTGCCTGAAGTCCCCATAAAGATCCAGTCAGCATGAGTAGACTCCGCTGTCTCCGGGAGGAAATAGGGTCGTTGATAGTGCTGCCGGAGAATGTGGCTTGTCTCTGCGTCGCAATTGCTCCTGTAAAAGCGACAAGATAAAAAAAAACAGTTATTTTAGAGACTAAAAAAAGTTGGGAACAATGCGTTTCATGTCATATGCATGTATAGGGTAGTGTATATGCTTGAATGTTCATGCAATCAAAGTGATGGCAGTGGTAACCATGCGGTTAGCCATTATTCCCGTTTTTGAATATTATTCCGCTGAGCTGCTCACATTTTATGCTGACACGGTGGTAGGTTCTAGGAGGACGAGCGAGAAGGGAAGCGAGAGTCTACTTTATTTTGATTTATATCTTTGTCCTACACTCCACTCCACACTAGATTTGTCATTCCCTCCAGAGTTGACAGAGTGACAAGCAGGAGAGCTAGTACAGCTCATCTTTTTATGCCCTTGAGAATTAATGATGGAAACATAGAAAACCACAATTCTCTTGTCTCGCATTTTTCCCTCTGTCTCTGGGAGCAGATCAAATCCGCATAGACCAATATTACTTTCTCAGCGATTATATGAAATCTGCAAACGAAATAGATTTCCCCAGCATTCACTCCCAAATTCATGGCTCACTTGCAAAAGGAGTCATATGGGAATTTGTGTAGTGTATGGTGGTGGCAACGTGGGTGAAATGAGTACATCAGAACTGGATCAGGAAGCACACCAACTAGTAATAATTTTTTCTTTGTTTTGGAAGATAATATTCTCATCTAATTTTACGTTAGCATTGGAAAAAGCAAGGAAGGTATTTAATTTATCCTGATGAGGATTTTCATTTAATCCCCGTAATCCCATAACAAACAGAGTATTACTCGGAAATTAATCCTGGTGCGGGGGAAGGGATATCGTATGTGAAAATGTTTGCCTAAGGATAAGTTCATCTGTTTCTTGTTCCTTCCGCCTTTCTAAGTGCTTCATCATCAAAGTAGCAGTAAGTAGAGGGGAAGAGATAACCTACGCTGGAGCAGACATTCCGAACAAAATTAGACCAGAAAATGGACGAAGCTTCCGTTGAGAATTGTAACAAATTTCCTTCCCCCCGCCAGACAAAAATGGTTGATTACTTTTTCGCAGTATGCATTGATCATTTACGCTTCGTGGACTCAGCATTCAATACGGAAGCGATGGGAGCGAAATCTCTGGAATATAATCTTTCTCTGTGTATTCCTCATTCTATCCAATTATTGCGAATATTCTATACAAAAGTTATGAACCACAGGAGAAATTCACTTGGATCTCTCCAGACTTGCAAAGGTTATAATGTCGAATGGTATGTTTACACGATACATTACACCCGCTTGAACTTTCTATTTAGAAGAAACAGAGAAGGAACTCCCATCTCATAAATAATATTTATAAAGCGATGATGACCAACTTTTCTTGTGAAAGAAGATCTCATGGAAAAAGTTTATTTCTTCCTTTCCGTGTTAAATCTCCAGAACGTGCAGCTTTGAAGAAAAAAAGTTTTCCCTTCTGGGGAAAACGAAAGCTGTTCATATAGAGGCAAGCAGGCTGTTATCATAATGATTGGTATTCTTAAAGAAAATAACAGTCAGGAAAATAAAGTACGCAACAGAAAGGAGAGAAACAAGCCGACAACGAGATTCGTGCATGGGGAGTGAAAGAAATGAGGCGTGTAAAAGCGCCACGCTTTGTATATCCTCTAAATATTCAAAACTTGCTAGAAGGCTGAAGAGATGCACAATTTCAATAGTAAATTATACGTTGACATCAACAAAGCTATATGAAAACAATAAGGAGCATTTACACGAAAACTGGTATTATTAGTGAAAAGCCTCCTGGATGTCGCCGAACCAAACATAATGTAATGTATACTTGCCTCGTTCCAAATTCGAGGAAAAAGGCGCCAGTTTGATTACCACAATCATGTTTTACGAACAAAGCGGCAACGCATCCTACTGTAATGATGTGACTAGGGCAGAGCTGAGGGGAAAGTTGGAAAATACTTTATGCAGTAAGGCCAAGTTATGAAAAATCCTGAAAACTGATATTACACGAGAGAATGTAATGAAATAAATGTGTCTTCGTTTCATGCAGTCGACTTTTTGAAAGAAATTATGTAAGCTACCTAAACGTTTTCTCAGGGAAAATGCACTTCATGTTCCATTCCATTCGCTTTCCCTTGTTTGCTCGTTGCTCAAAACGGGAGCGTAAAAAACTGGGAAAATCTTGGCCAAGTTCATTTACTCAATGTACCAAGGCCTGTAACGTATACAACAGTGACAGTAGCTTCATTCAATGGAATGGAAGGAAATGAGATGAAATGAATGAAGTTGGCAATCGACAACAAGGGCATTATGTAAGTCTATATAACGAAAGCGTTTTTGGCCACTGGAGCTGGAATTGAAGGAAAACACTAGAGAATGCAATGCGATTCTGAAATACTACATAAAAAAAGAAAATACCATATCTAAGTTAACAAGACTAGACGAACAATTTTTCTCTGAAAAAAATTATTACAACCTAAAGTCTGCAATGCTTCGGTACATTTTCTCTTGAGAAACTACCCACTCATATGCAGGGCGGATACTCGGGATTTTTCTTTATGGAAAGAGTAGGTGTGATTCCGATTAAATGACCTTCAATGCACACTTCTCCATTTTTGGAAGTGTTTACCCGGGAAATCCATTATTTACATGTAATCTACAACAATAATAAGACTCCAATTCTTTGACTGCTGATGTAACTTGAACAAAAATATTTACTGTATGAAAGTGCTGCTCAGCAAATACCTCTCTTCCGGGAAATTATTTGCCCAGTATTTTCCCACTCGTTCAAATAGAAGAGAGGAATGAGAGGATATTACACGAGATGGAAAAACAAGCCCAAGGAGGTGGAGGATTTGAAGAAGAACATCTTTCCGTTGTTTTCATTTCCTTTCTCATTCTTTCTTCCTGTCTCTCCTCCGCACACACTTATTTTAGCATCAGCCTGCGTAGCTGGGATCAACCAAACGAGTAAAAAGAAAATCCTTTTGAGACTGTTTTTCTTTTATTCTTTCTTTTTTTGATTATTTGATCGCATGATTGGATAACCACTGTGTTCTCTCCCAAATGCCCTTTTCTCAAGCTGGTCGAGTGGAACTTGCTCTTGGGGAGATGTCTAAATGGATGAATGTGTGTGCTGCTGACGGACTGACAGATAGAAAATAACTCTTTTTTATGGATGTTTACTTGCTTTCTTAAAATGTAATGTTACAATGCAATGAAACAAGATAACAATAAAAGCTGACTAAAGAATGGTCCAAACCCGGGATGTTTTTCCTCTTTTTGTCAAGATAAAGGCATTTGGAGAAAATAGAACGAATGAAATGAATTTAAAAAAAGAGTGTGGGCTGAATTGAAAGTAGACTCTGGATTTAAAACGTAAAGTGGCGTGTTTTCAGGAAGGAAAAAAGCCTTTAGGCTGGATACATTGCATTAGTGTGTAGCTAAGTAAATACATTTTATGAAAAGAAAAGAAAAACAAGAAAAAACGTAGTTTGTCACGGATAAAATGGAAAAGTTGGAGGGACCCTTTTTTCACGGTTGAATGCTTTGGGAGAGAACAAAGGAGTCAAAGATGAAATTATTGTTTTCTTTCTATTTACCGGAAAATTAGTCAAAGCTGAAGGGGTAATGTCTTTAAAAACAAATGATGAATATGCTGTTTTCATTCAAAGTGAGGTTTTCTCAGGAAATGAAAGCAATATAATTTCATTTCCAATTCTCATGCTTTCCAGGTTTTGAAATAATTAAAATGCTGACGATACGAAGTTATTTTGTCGGTTCCCGACCTTTCCGAATTGACTAGATTGCTATTCTTGGCCATAAAGTCAGTGACTTTTAAATGACTTTCTCTCTCCCACTGTGAGGAGAGAGAAATTCCAAAAACCTCAAGCTCAAATGAATGCGAGATATGGAAATTGAAGTGGAGCCATAAACTTTTGGATTACCCTTGAACATCATTCTACAAAATTCTCGGGAGCATTTGTATACGCTGCACTTGAAACTTGTATAAGGAAACCGCATATTATGAAGGATGAGTTGAGCACATCCGGCTAAATGATTACATAAGTTGATCAAAATGTCGAAGAGTAGATGAGAGGACGTTTCTAACGAAGGTTTCTCAGAATAGATGACTCCGCGACTTCATTTAGAACGAAGGAGCAAAGACCTTCAGTGAAAGAATATGTTCTCGAATCCATAAATAAATGCAAAGTACATACCAATGTACATTTAATGATTCCGTGGCCAAAGTAAGGAATTTGTTTGATTAGTGAAAGCATCCAACCAAACTTCGTGTGACACGACATGGCTAAATCAACAAGGTTTGATAGGAAAGAAAATTGGAACTATATGGATGTTGTGATGTCAAGCGGGCGTATTTATTTAACGCAAATTTCTTCAAATTTACCTAAGTCGTAAGTGAGATGGTAGGGTGATGGCGGGAACTAATATTGTGAAATATTCCGGAAATAAATTTTCGACGTCCTTTTTTCAAATGACTACTTCAACTGAATCAATTTGCCAATACCAATAGGAGAAACTGGAAAAACTCGATTTGGTCACAAAACTTACAACAAGGTTTGATAGGAAAGAAAATTGGAACTATATGGATGTTGTGATGTCAAGCGGGCGTATTTATTTAACGCAAATTTCTTCAAATTTACCCAAGTCGTAAGTGAGATGGTAGGGTGATGGCAGGAACTAATATTGTGAAATATTCCGGAAATCCATTTTCGACGTCCTTTTTTCAAATGACTACTTCAACTGAATCAATTTGCCAATACCAATAGGAGAAACTGGAAAAACTCGATTTGGTCACAAAACTTTTGTAATATTTCCAAGAATTTTTTTTCTCATTCTCAAACATTCTCAAAAACGTTTGACAATCTAAATCAAATTTCCCCTCCTCCAACAACCCTTCTAAAATTATGTTGCTGTATTCACTTTACTCACAGAACAAGAAAAAATGCTGAGTTAGCATGGCACATTACACTGACTGACATCGAATGCAACTTTTCTCGAGAAAAAGCTGACAAAGGTTCTGACATTTTTCCTACCTTTAGACATTTTCATCTCCCTCAAAAGCACACCATGTCACAGTTGACTTGACACGTCTCCTCGTGAAGCAAGTGCAACTGTGAAATCGCTTGTGAAAGCGGCTTAGCACTTTTTTGTTGACATAAAAGGAAGTAAGGCAACATTACGAGAATTATATGTGATAAAGGCGCTGCTGGGAAAAAAACGAAAGCTTTACGGTTTTCTTTTTTCAAGTCAACTTTACCTTTTTCTGGAGGTTTCGAGATGTTCCATATTTTTAAAAATAGGAAACTCCTTCCATTCTTGAAGGAGAAATGTATTTTTGCTCCATTTCCTCTTGCACCAAATAGCATTAAGTGTACTGCCAGTCCTTATACTGTACCAGTACCACCTACTACTTTAGTAAACACCTCTCCTCTTGCTCCACATATTTCCTCATCGTTTTGCCGTCGTCAACTTTGGCAAGTATTTGCAAAGAGAGATAAAAGGGGACACGTTATTACAGTAAAGGTCTGCGATACGGTGAAGTGAACGCGTTACGTAATTTCCTTCTTTTTATTTCACTGATGCACGTTTAAACCTACAGAGATCTGTCAATAAAAGGAGGATTCTATTCTAGGTGAAGCGCTGAGTAAGCTGTTGAAGGTCATGCACTTTGAAGGTACGAATTGAACCTGAGAAGAATAAAATGAACTTATAAGAATAGGATGAAGTGAGTGAAAAAAACATTCGGGTGCGATGTATATGCGCACCTGGTCACGGTTCTCTGCATCCAGACGGAATAAATTCAAGTTCTATACTTCCTATTCAGGACTACTTGTTATACATTTCTTTTTTATTTGCGCAGAGGGGCGAGCAAGCGATCTCTTTTTTTTTGATTTGATCGAAAATAAAACGTATAAAAATGAGGTAGGAAGATTCCACGAGATGGTTTTGTCAGTCCGTTTATTTCCTTTTATTAGCTTTCTTTGCTCAACTTGGTGGAAAGCGGATGAGGTGAATAGAAGTAGTTTCACTTCAGAAGAAGATTGTCTGAATGGGGAACAGTTTCAAATAAAAAACCGCTGTGAATTATCTGAAGAAACTAATAAAAGTCTGGTTCAAGCTTATTCGGCATTCAATATGGTGGTGGAAAAATTCGATCAAAATACGAAGATACGAGAAGAAAGTATTTATTTATTTTTCATTTTAAATCTCCCGCTGTGAAGGACATTACGAGTTATGTTGTATTTATCTCCACCTTAAGAAGTTTTATTCACGACTAGAGTTTGCACCGTTTGGTTGCTTTCGATTGTCGTTTAAAATTGATTTTGAATGGTTGCGCGCGATCAAGCAAGATTTGAGAAGTATTTCTATTCGTATTCAATGCGTACTTTGTTGACCAGAAAAAGCACCTGTGCTGTCAGCCAGCTTTTCCTTTTTGATGCAACATTTTACAAACTCAAAATGAATCTCTTAAAACCCAAAACAGCATTTTCCCCCAAAATTGAGTCGATTCCAGTTCTATTTTGTACTTGGTTTATTGTGACTGTCAAGTGTCAAGACATCTGCATAATCCCATTTGCCAAACCTACAGATTAGACACTTGAGAGTTGACTATATAATCATAGTCCTACGCTAATAGGGTAATAGTCAATT
Source organism: Sinodicranocentrus sp. ZH6 (assembly GCA_027743935.1). NCBI lineage: Eukaryota > Metazoa > Arthropoda > Collembola > Entomobryomorpha > Entomobryidae > Sinodicranocentrus > Sinodicranocentrus sp. ZH6. Next base: position 13,427 of record JAHZNA010002309.1, read on the forward strand.
AGGTCACTCAACCTGCCAGTTTCGTTTTGTATAAATTCACCTGGAATCTATCTACCAATGATTTTAACACATGTAAAACGGCTTTTGCTCGGCCGAATCAATTTAACCAAATGTTATAATCAACATAATAAGAAATGTTTCACAACAAATAAATGACGTTAACAAATGTCACTTGAAGAGATATCCCTAAGATATTCCATCATGGTAAATTTATGATAAGGATTAATATGTACTGTAGTTTACGACTGTTTACACAACCCAAAAGGTCAAATGCTAACTTCTAAAAAGGGAATAAATCCACTTAAAATATTCCTGGAAAAATTGCGCTTGCCCAAAGATCAAGAAAGCTTAAATGTAATGCGAAAATAATGATATAAAAATATATTTTCTAAAAATATAACAATGTTAATACTCAACGCATCATATCAAATCATCCCTACGTAGTAACCTGTCCTCTCTGTTAGTTTATTATTCAGGACGAGTCTGTAAAGATGACACATGACAGACTTAAAGTTTGTCGAGGTTATTGCTGTATCCTTAACGTGCAACTATTACTCTTTCTAAATCAGACGTATTCATAGACCTAATGCACGTCGAGGGATACATTTTGGGAACAAAAGGGCTGCCTTGTTTGATAAGTTGATCTCTCTGATGAGATGGAAATGACTATTATTATTATGTAGTCCATGACTTACCATCCGATATACCAGCGTCTTTGGAATCTCTCCTCTGTCATGTTGAAGACCTCAGCTAAACTCCGAAACTCGGTAGCATATGGGAAGAACAAGCAGTCCTCACCGAGATGCTCAAGGGAACGACTTCCTTCACTGTAAATTCCCTGTTTTGATAAAAAAAAATATATACATATTTTGCAAATATCATGCGAAAGAGAATAATATGCAAAGCACGCACAGCCTGTGTCCAAAGTGG
>JAHZNA010002310.1:0-17391 GCA_027743935.1 Sinodicranocentrus sp. ZH6
CAAACAGGTCCTAGAAACTGTATTTTACTGAATTAAATATTTAATCGGGCACGACGACTTCAGTTTCATTCGCGATATCCGGGGTTTCCTTTCCATTATAAATCTCGAACGTTATATATAGAGTTTTAACATGTATTTCATATTCTGTTTTGCTAATTCTAAGCAGAAAAATAAAAGTGGAATAGATAAACTAATGTCGTAAATATTGTCATATATCACACTGTTTAACGTATTCATAAATCAATGACTTTTGTTGGATTTTCCAAAACCTTTGATTTGCTAATAAAAGTACTGGCGAGCACTAACAGTACATGCAAGAAATTATATCTGGTTGAAGCCGGACAACCTGAACATGCAATGTTGAATGAAATTTGTTATGCCGTAATTTTATTTTAATGCATTGGCAAGTTTGTAAAAATTAATGATATATTTTTAAAACATGCTAAAACTTATGGAACAATTAACCATCTGAATGATTTGATTCTGGCTATAAACCTGTTTTGATCGTAGTTCCGTTCTGATTTTGAATGAACTCCCAACTCTCCTTCTTTTCACTATTGATCGTTTCCTCTGTCTTTATTTTGGATATCAGGAGTAAATGGTGCCGATAATCATTTCATAATTCATTTTGTTAGGTACACAATCTGAAAGGACATCACGAAGGATCGTAATGATATCCAGGTTGACGTGCTCCAGGGACGTGTGATGAAAACTGCACAATACATTTAAGGAAAGTTTATAGTCAGCTTACTCGTGACGCTTGTGAGTCTATTCTGGGTGTTCAAATTGCTTTAAATTAATACACAATTAATTAACTTTTGAAATTATAAACGTTGAAATATTTTCAATGAGTTGAGAACCACTGTAGTTGCTCTGTATGATGATGATGTATGCGAATGAAACTGGCATCATTAGTTGTCCATGTCAATATTTAAATAAAGGTGGATATTTACATGAATGAACGCCTATGTAGACTAAACAAGAATAAAAGCATGTAATTGCTTTTAACCATTGTGCTACAATGGGTGTTATTATGATAAATTCGCTGCAAGTCAGCTAGAATAATCTGGCAGAAAAGCTTGGTTAAATGCATTGTAAAATATATACATACGTAATATCAGGAATATATATGGACATTACATATTATACACCTGTACTTAATAGTTGGTTAATGACAAAGCTGAAGTATCAAATAATCAAAGTGAATCCTCTTACTTAATAATATAGTGATACTTAATTTTTATAACGGAATATTATGTAAGTATACACTTCAGTTGTAATTACCTTTCACACTAATTTGCAGTATACACTGTGTGTGTAATTGAGGTTTAATGGAATGTATATAAAATAGCTGGGTAAACCAATGTGCGGATTATTGTGCTTCAATAAAAGTTAAGTCAATTTTACCAATACGCAAAGGTCAACTAACATTAGTCAACAGTCAATTAACAACATTCAACAGTTAAATAATGCATGTACGTTACTATGTTTCAATTAATGTTTCAATTTAATAAAGAGTTGCAATTCAGTGCTTTTGAGGGGAACCTGTTGAAGGTCATATCTTTTAACTTTGCTGAGATATTATTGATACCACCTTTCGAATAAAAAATCCGAAGTCGATAGCTGCAGTTGTTTTTGAAGAATCGCTCAGGGGAATGCTAGCGTACTTTACGGGGTGTTGAAATGTTCTATGGGGTGTACTAACAACCTTAGTAAAGAGGATCGTAACCCGATACCAATAAAAAAAGTTGACCATTACAACCTTAAGATGATAATCCACTCTACTATACTCACTTGTCAGCGGTTTGTATATGGTTCATACTGATCTGATTATTATCCTGTATACTTGAGAATGGTAAAGTTTAACAAGGAATTCGTAAAAAAATATTTTATTTCCTCGATTAAATTTAGGTAATACAAATATTTACTAATTATCTAGTTCCAAGCTTAAAGTACGCGTAGAACATTATGTCCGTAAGATTGCCCGTGTATTTCAATGACCAGAAAATAAAGTCTAGATTCGGTTCGGGGTTAATGCTGAAAGGTTTTAATGATTTTTAAGAACTCATCAAACATCCACAGAAAAAACTTTTCTATTTTGAGACATATTTTATACAAATTTGTTGTCAGGAAAAAACCTGTCTAACCGACCGCATAAAGTTATTTTCATCCGTAAAAAATATTTTAGCTTGAAAAATTACACCGAATTTAAAATTTGAATTCACGCCCCTCAATCACTAGGTGCTTACTAGAAAATTAGCGGGTTTTGAAGTTTAGCCGTTTTGAAATCAAATCGTGTTCAAAACAAACTAAGGAGAAGGCATCATTTTTTTCAAATTGTGCATAAAAAAATTGTGGAACTCGTGGATAGAGTCGTGAAATCAGTGCTATGATAGCGAGGCGTGAAGTTACAATAAAGTACACAGGTTTTATTCTGAGGTGTGAGAGCTTTGGAATTGAAGTAAAGTCTGAGGGTACCAGAGGCATGCACATCGTTTACATGTGGTGTGAGTAGACATAGTAATTGGAGTGGAGACATGAGTCTGTACAATGTGCATATAGATACATTAACCTCAACCTTGAGGATTAACATAATTGTTTTAATCAGAAATATGCAAATATTCTAAAGTTCAATTTAATACAAATTGGCTAATTTCGAGTTGTTTATATTCAAAAATCCATTTTTCTCCTTACATTTGTGTAGCAAAAATGTAACCAAATACCTTTAGCTGAGCAATGAGCATATGGACATTTTCCGTTTTCTCGTTGTGTCTAAAATAACTGATAAAATATTCTGACGCATGAGTGTGCAAGGTTTGAGGAAAAATAGACTCAAAAAATACGATAAAAAGTCGATTTTTATCTGTTATTTTATTATTGCTAGGCAACAACTATAAAACAAAGGAACGTGGAGTTTAGCTTATGCATATAAAATTCATTTTTAAAGCATTCATTTAAAATTCATAAAATATAAGCATTTAACTCACCTTGTGCCAATTCAATGTCGATGGAAATTCAATATACATTGAAGACTTGCTGGAGCTAGACCGTCTATTCTAGACGGTTTTTTACTCTAGAATTTTCTGCTACAAACACAAAAAGCCAAAAAGAGTTTCATCTAAAAATGCTCAATTTTAACCTTCTCACTAATTAAAATCATGTTTAGCGATAGGGTTTACGAATGGATTACAAAATTAACTCGGGTTTTGTACCCCTTTGGAATTTCCTCTTTGAGCTTTTGTCCAAATCAATCTCTCTTCTTTCACAAGAGCACTCCTTCCCTAAAATTAAAAACTCTAAGGAATTATTTCCTCATCTTGGCTTGGGTAGTAGCTTCAGCTGGGAAAATTATTGAGCTGTATTTGGATAAGGAAAATAATCGCCTTAATCTTGCTCTGGCGTACTGGTTATCTGGAGTAATTGCTTTTATGGTTTATTCCATAATTTCGTTGTGTCCTGAAGAGGTTGCAAGAAGCTTTAATGGAATGATAATTTTCAGTCGGCATATTCAAGGTAAGTATACAATTTTACACAAAATTTAGAAAGATTTATGTATGAATATTTGAACCATTTTAAAGGAACTTACATGCCCAGTTTCAACCGGAATGAGAGTAGACTTGCCTTCCATACTGAAATCGCTCTTGTGAGCTTTACTTTGATCTGCTTTGCGTCTTTTCTGGGCACCACACTCTTTTGCGTCTACGATCCCAGAGGAGATATCTGGCTTGGGGCGTTTGTCCCTGAATCAATGTATGTATTTCCGGTCGCAGTGATCATCGTCTTGTTTCACGCTTACTGTCTATGTATCCTTCACACTTGTATGGCTTTCATGGGTGGAGGAATCCTTCTCTGTGGAGTTTACCTGACTCCAATCCTCGTACGAGAATTACGGCTGGGTAGACCTTTGTATAAAACTTTGGATAGCTTAAGGCACCCAGTAAACTTGCGTAAGTGCTACAGGTCCTTTCAGATTTTGCAAGCTAACGGATTGAATCTTCTTGGCGTGCTGCTTGTCGCCTTTAATGGAATATTTATGGTGAGTGCGTTCTACGCAAATTTCGTATTCATTCGGTACGGTAACCACCTCCAAACTGTGACCAAGGTGCAGATGTTTGTGCAGGAGGTGCTTTGCTTAGGAGTATGGGGCTTTGTTCTGGAACTAGGACGGTTTTTTAGCGCCAGGTGTACGAAAGTATTGGCATCCTGGAAAGGTCGGGACTGGGGTTCAAAAAAGGAATCTCTGGTTATGAAAAGGTTTTCAAGATCATGCAAGCCTATTGTGATTTGCTACGGTAGTCAGTTTGTAATGAAACGAGTTAGCTTGTTGGTATTCTTAAGAGGAGTGGTAAAAGGAACTGTGAAAGCATTGCTTGCAACGAAAAAAAGAAAATATCCATAAAACGTAAAAACATTTCGCACAAATAATAAAATTTAAAACAATTTTGCACAAACTATAAATGTAAAACGACTTTGCACAAATAATAAATTGTACGACGCACTTATTTGAAGATGTACAAAATATGTTAATTGTTAAGTTAAATCTCTATTTACGAAAGTAGAATCACCAAAATCATACTTTTATTTTGCGAATCTCATTTCCACCCTCACCTGGAAGAGTTCACATGGTTTTTACTTTCAAGAAATAACTCTCACTTACACTTCATATCCTCCTAAAAGAATTAGTAGTCTGGAGGAGCTTCTTTTATCCGGATATAAGATTCTGTGGGCTAAGTCTAAGTTAAATCCAACGACAAGGCTTTATTCAGATTTCAAATTGTCTGGAGTTTCCCACAAATTCGAGGCAAGCTTCAAAGAGTTTTTACCACACATGAAGTTTGAAGTATGCACATCAAAATATTCACAATTCATGGCATGGTAAGGAAGTATGAGTGCAAAACTTGTGCAGGAAAAAAAAGAGAAATTCATTAACAAACTGGGAATACCAGTAGCAAGCTAATAATATCTATTACACAGAGCAATATATTGAGTACCTTACACTACGCAATACATTACATTACGGCTTGCTAAATTTTGTTAAAAATATTTACAGGAAACAATCATGAGCTTCACTATTACTAACATGTTCAAATGTTATATTTTGATGTGATGGAAGTGTAATCAATGCTAAATATGACGAGTGTGACGTTAATTTGTGCAAAGGTATATGATCTTGATTTGGATGACGATAACTAAGTTTCCGTCAAAAGCTCTGACTCAGCTAGCAGTTATATTGCTCAAATCAGAAATATTGGCTAAAAATAATATACTTAATTTTTATGCATAACATTTTATTCTTGTATAGCAAGAAAATAAATAAATAAATCTCAAAGAATTTTATATATAATGTTCAAAGATTCCAATTACATTTCCCCCACACATTGACTGTAATGTTGTTCGAATTTCTCTGGAGATATCATCACGTCCAAGCACTTTGGACATTTCCAGCAGTCATTGGAGTGGGCGTTTTGCATATGATAGTGGAAATGGGCTTCAATGCTAAATCTAGCTTTACACTCCAGACAAGTAAATAATGGTAAAGAAGGCTGCTGATAGTAGTCTGTTAAGCTATAAGGATGTTTTCCGTACATTTGCTGCATGGTCTGTGGTCCAGCTATTCCAGAATAAGAAGGGTAATACATGAGTTGAGCATCTGGAGGATATGTACTGGAGTATGAAGTTCCATTAGGTTGGACCATATATCCATAAAACCAAACTGGAGTGGGGATGTTGTGAAAATTATGTGACATCGTAGAACCAACAACTCCACTGGAGGTTACAGAAGGAGAGAAATCCATGACATGTTTTGGTGACGGGGACGTCATCTCTTTTGCAGGTGATGTTAAAGTGGATGTCTCTCGAGAATTATAAATCATTGATTTTCTTGCCGCCGCCACCTCTTCCAATGACATCTCTGGTAAAAGCAATGGAGGAGGTGGGGTCAAACATTCGTCGTCTTCCAGGGATGATCCTTTTGATAATTCGTTCTCCATTATGTGTTGGATAAACTCGGCATTTTTGTGCTTGTAAGAGTTCAAATGCTTGTCTAAGTAAAGCTTACTTTTGCATTTTGTTTGACACAAGCTACATTCAAATGAGTGCTTATTGGCGTGACTAAATTGATGATTTTTTAGAGAAGTCTTGCTCTTCAATATTTCTCCACAGGTTTCACATTTGAATATTGAGGGTTCTTTTGGCTTCTTGTGTTGCATCCGGATGTGCTGTGCCAGAGATTTCTTTGTTTTGAATTCCCTTTCGCAGTATTTACAAATATTTTGTTGATCTGCTGAAGATTAAATGTATAAAAAAGTATTCACACAAAAGTATTGATTGTATGTCATTTTAATTACAGCAATATATATTCTTACCTATTTCAGTTTGTTCTTGAATGGAATACTCCCTGACAATGATTGGACCATCATTATATTTCCTTTTCTTGGGACCTTTCGTCCCCCTATATTTCCCTTGCTCAGCTTTATCAGCTTCAATATCTTTAAAATTATACATGTCATCTTCATCCACTCCTCCATTCTCCATTTTGACAATGACCGGCTCGTCAACATTCTCGATCCAGTGATATTCTTCCCCCTCCTCCATCTCGTCATCTGACGACAAAGTAATACAATCTGGCTCATCCTTTGACTGATAAGATTGCAGTGGTGGTAGTAAAGGAGCCCCACCCTTTGAACTCATTTCCTCCAAATTTTCAGTTATTGCCGGCCCACCATGAGAAATTATTTCCACCTTACTAGTTTCTTCTTCACTAGAATTACTCTGATTATATGAGTCACTATTCGAAATTGCGTTTCTATACGATGGCCTTTTCTTTGCAGGTCCGGTCTCATTCCCCATTTTATTTTCCATGTTGAAAAAAAAACTGTGGAAATTCACTCAATATTCAAAACATACGCTAGCACAATACATGAAAACTAAATAGCAAAACTAATTTTTTTTTCTCTGCCCTTTTTTAAAACAACTGAAGCCAAAGAGATGATGATGCAAACTAAGCCTAATCCTGACGTGTTCAACTTTCCGATCTGGTTCCGACTAGTTTCGTGAGAGTGAGGAAAATACAAATTACATTACAAGGTAATCCATACCAATACATAACTACGCAGTAAGAGCTGAGCTGGTGGAAAGGTTGGGCTTGTCAATTGCAGTTGTGACTTGCGAGCGTGAATGGAAAGTTGAATATGGTATTTGCTCAAACATGTAAAAATACTTATCTTATAATATGGCTCTTGCATGTTGACTGGTTAAACAAAAATATCGACTACCATTCTGCGGTGGGGATAAAAATATTAAATACGCAGTATCCTGTGAATATCTTACTGCAAGTAGGGAGAGTTGAATAAACAAGTATGATTTCTGTGAGTAGCTTGACAAAATTGATTTAATATCCTGCTCGGTGTTGTGTAGAAAAATGAAGGAGGAGGATAAGAAGTGGAATAAAATGTAGTTTATTGAATTGAACTTATATGTATAAATATAGCGATGACATGATTTATTATAGAGTGGCATTAAATTAAACTGCTGACCTAAACTTAAATGGGCTGAGCTAGGTTGAGGTTTAATTATTTTGAGATTATTTTTTACGTTTGCTAATAAAATATGATTACAAAAGTGTATGGATGGATTCATATATTTACTTAATGCAGTTTCACAGTTTAGGTATTCTTAACCATTTTTATTTGCCTCAGTATCTCGCAGGTTGAGTTGTTGAACGTCGGTACGGAAAGCAAAAGCAGGCAGTCTAATACTTCTTATGGGTTGATTCAAAATTTGAAATTTTTCTCGCAAACAATCCAATTTCCCAATTAATTTGACAAATTACATTACAAGCGTTTATTTATTATTCAATTATTTTATTAACGCATATAAGTTCCATATCAAATAGTTATAATAAAAGACCACCCGCTCAAACTATTTGCTCCACCATAAAACATATTCGTTCTGCAACAAAATCTATCAAAACATGCTAAATTTTCAAATTGGAGGGGAGGATGAAGTTGAGAAAATGAAGACATCGTGGCTTTTTTCAATGTAAAAAATTGTGACATGACCCTTAAAACTTAGTTATGCACATTTAACCAAAAGGTTTAAAGTTAAATATGGTCACTAGCGTGTATTCTACTAATAGCAATAATTGTTCTTTATAACAAAATCATCTAAAGCATCTTCCTAAATGCACAAGCACACATGTACAGAAATAATAAACTGAGTTTCAATGTTTTGTCGAGTTAGCAATCATAATACAAAAGTTCTTAAATAAAGAGTTAAATAAAGATGGATGGAGCTCCCCCACGGCAAAATGTACCCCGATCAAAAATTGACCAAATTTTGAAACCAAACTCAGAGTTCAACCAAAATACACTCTAATTCCTTAGGCAGGTAGGTCTTCAATATATCATTATTAAATGTAACCCTGTAGCTGTAGCTAGAGCCCTTCAAAAAAATTAAATACAATTTCGTCCATGTTTCATGGATTTTTCAACTATAGCGGCGTGCAACATGCCGGTTTAAAAATGCCACTTTTATATCTCCATAGCTGTTATAGATCCTTTGGTAGAATTATGAATTTATATTGAGTAGTTCCAGACGAAATGGGATCCCTTTGAATTATATGTTAGCGCCCCTAGTGGCGTTATGTTTAACAATTTTTAATAAAGTATTTGTCTTTTTTGTATAATTGGATGGTATATCAAATGCTGTACAAAGTTTGGTCGATTTTGGATGACCTGTGTCGATCGGGCTCGATTTGGCATGCCTGTACTTTATATTTCCTTAAACCTAAGAAATTTTGAGGTATCTTTGCGAAACCAACAAAACATTGAAACCCTGGAGTTGCATTACTTCGTCTGTCTTCGTCCATCTGGTTTGGGAGGTATATTCTGAAACATGTCTTAAACGTATGGCTCACGCATGTTCAATGGCTATAAAAGAGAAAATATTGACTTATTCTGTGATGGAGATGAAGCTATAAATACGCAGTGTCCTGTGAATATCTTGTGCAAGTTGAAAAGTTGGATACAACAAGTATCATTGCATTCATTAGTAGCCTTGAAAAATGCTTCAATATTCTGCTCGCCATTGTGTAGAAAAATGAATGAGGATAAAGATTGGAATAAAAGGGAGTAGTTCATTGAATGTAGTTTATACATTTATACAGCGATGATGTAAATATGATTTTTTATGGAGTGATATTAAAATAATGGGTGCCGATGTTGCATCAATGAGTACAGAAAATGAGAACAACACAAGAATCTTAAAAAGGGTTTTGTAATAAACAAACATTTGCTTCCGATGCGACCGGTATCCAAGAAAGATGTCGATCTTTCTTTCTTAAAAACGTTGACCATTATCTCCGAAATACAATTGAGACAGGTCGTTGATCGTTTAATGAGAATTTAAGAATATGTGTTAACTGCTACACTTACTGTGACAATGTATTCAGTTATTGAATTCCCTTGTTGTATTCCATTTGTCATCAGCATAGTAGCATATCATGTGATTCCAGGAACGATATAAGCTTCAAATATGAGCACATCAACATGAATGGAATTGATATAGTTTCTCGGAAGCAAATTTATTTTCTTTTGCAAAACATTTCTTGCTACATTTTTATTTTCCCTTCATATCCAACCAAACCTCCCCTTTTTTCACACTCACCTTCAATTAAGGCTTATTTATAATGATAAAACTAGTTTTTCTGATATCATTTCTTGGCGGGAGTTTACCTTGCATGAAATATATCCCTGACAGAGATCACACAGATGGCATTTGGGATGACAAAAATGTGAAACGGAAACTTTCTGATTGTGGTAACTGTACACAAACAAGATTGCCTGAACTAAAGTTACTTAACATACATTTTAAATATATTTTATTATAAATGTTTTTTTAAGAATGTGGCCTTGGAATAAACCCTGCTTATCACGATAAACCTTGGAACGTTTTCATCCACACCGAAGTAGATCCCACCAACACGAAAATTTGCACTGGGACAATTATAGCTTCCAACTTAATCGTTACGTCACACAAATGTTTAACCCTGCAAGGAAAAACTACGGCACCTTATGACATTTTCAAACCGACAGGTGCTTCAAGTAATATGGTGCCACTAAGTGGGATCTCAGTTTTTGAAGATATGTACCAGCAAGGTTACCATACCAGTTTAACATTACTGAGGTTATTTTAAATGCGCATTATGCTGCTTCAGCAAGAACTCCTCTTCCTGTAAATGACGTGGCAATAATAAAGGTCAAAGAAGACTTCACAATTCATGCAACATTAAGGCCAATTTGTGTTCCAATATATGATGAAGGCATGAACCTCAGATTTCAACCAATGACCTATTACGGGGCTAACGACTATGAAAGAAGTTACCCTTATATGGAGATTCGAGATAGTATCAAAGGGCTCGAAGTCGGTGAGTCTTGTGGGCGTCAAAGAATTCTTTCAAGGACATCGGAAAGCAGCTCAACTCAAAAAATCCTATGCTTGAGATATGATCCTTCGTTAAGATGTACCGCTCCGAAGGTGGAAGGAGGACCGCTAGTCTTAACGTCAAAAGATGGAGGAGGAAATGATCGTACGTTTTTGGTCGGAGTGGCAAGCAAACTTTCATCAGATACACGTCCGATAGAAGATAAATTTGTTTATTTTTCAAACGCAGTTCGTAAGTCATTTGTTGTATTTTGATTGGGGAAAATTCAGAGGAAAACTTTTTAAAAAATATTTTTTCTCTAGTTATGTCAAAATATTTTGAAGATCAAGCTCACCGCCTTGATAGCACGTGGTGTAGAACGCCAAAACTAAACTTGAACCCAAGTTTAGACAAAGCTCCACCTCTTAAAGAAAGCTTATGTGGACCTTGGCCCGAATGGGAAAACTTGGAGCCGGTGGTTCGCGATGAATCTTTAAACTGTGGTAAATCCTTAAAGAAGCGTTTAAATTTTAAATATATATATTCGGAACGGAACCTATTTTCGTGGTTTTCCAGACTGTGGTAATATCAATAAAGCCTATAGTGGTCGCATTGCTGGAGGTGAAACCGCAAAGCCATACGAATTCGGTTGGATGACCCTCCTCGAAATATATCCAGATGGAAGAGACCAAGGAAGGAGTTTGTGTGGAGGGTCTATTATCAACGATAGGATTGTTATTACAGCGTAAGTTTTCAATATTCTTTTACACCAAAAATTGATATTAGCAATGTTCACTTATTTATAAAATTAGCGGCCATTGTGTAATCATGGAAGAAGCTGTTCCGGACAGACAAGAAAAATTTGCGGTAGCTCCAGATTTAATTGACGTTATCGTCAACGTCCATTCCAGTACTGGTGACGCGAACTCTTATAAAGTGAAAGTTAAAGCTGTTCACTATCATCCAGGCTATGTGGCAGGAGAACGACAGTAAAAAGAACATTTAAATAGGATAATCATTATTATTCCTTGTTTAAATATTCTGGCTTATTTTTGTGTATTTTTAAAGAGGATTCAATGATCACGACATTGGTGGGTAAAAGTTTTTTAAAAAATCAAGTATTTTTTTTTTGTATTTTTATAATGTTTTCTTGAATATGTATCCCAATAGCCCTTTTAGAACTGAAGAAACCGTTGGAGTTTAAAGCAACTGGGGTAAATGGAGTGCGACCGGTTTGCATTCCAAAAATGGGAATTAATATTCCAATCATTGGAAAAGATGCGACGGTAAGTCAAGTTGATTAGCAATAAAGTTAAGCTAATAATTTGTTTGACAGACTGAAAAAATAAAGAATGGGATATATATTTATATTTTAGGTTGCCGGGTGGGGGCTGACTGATCCGGTAAATTGCTAACGACTAGCAAATTAGTTTTTAATCAAGTTCGGATCATTAACTTTGCTCTATTTTTAGAGTAACTTTAGTAGCGCCGCAGCGGAACTTCAAAAGCTTCAAGTGCCCATTCAACCTTTCAACTATTGCAAAAAATATCCCACTGTAGGTATAACCGATAGGTTTTTGTGTGCAGGAACCCTTGACGAAAACAAGGATTCTGGAAGGGTTTGTTATATATTTCACGATTTAGAAGTATAATTAGTTAGAGTTAAAAAGATGGAATTAAGTGTCAATTGTTATCTTCTAGGGAGATTCGGGAGGGCCTTTAGCACTCGAAGTTAACGGGAAATGGACTCAAGTTGGAGTTGTCAGTTTTGGTAAATATTTTAATAGTTTTGACTTGCGACTAAGGATCAGAATATTTAGCTAGTCAAATTATTTTTGAGAAATTTATTTCTAAGGGATTGACGTTTGGGACGATGCAGCTAGTGAATGGAAGATTGCAGGATTGTATGCAGATTTACAACGTAAAAACTCATCTTCCTAAAATATTAACTAATGTAGCTAATTAAAATAATTAACCTTGTTGGGATTCTTTATAGAATACATCAACTTTGCGGATTATCATTCTCAACGAGCTGGGGCCAAGTGGTGCAAGTCCTAATAAGAAATGAATGTCGATTTAAAAATTAGTGCTTTTTTTCTAGTCAATAGTCAAAAAGAATTAATGCAAGTGTTTAGATTAAAATGCTGATTTTTAATTGTTTTATATGTGTAGTAAGATCAAAACAAGAAATCTACCATATTCCAGAAAAGGTATCGCTTATTTTTTAATAGTGGTAATTTAATCTCTATAAAATACTTAGCATTTAAAAAGCATGACTACTTTACTTTTTAGCAAATAAAGTTATTCATCTGCCATTTTATTCAATTAACTGATTGTCATCAAATTGCAAAACTCTGACAATAAATACCAAACCGATCAATAATGGAGAAAAAAAATACTCGAGAAAAAATTCACTTATAAATCTCCCCACATATGCATTACAGGAAAGTAAACTACTCCAGAAAGTCGTTTTTCTCAGGTAAATGCGACAGAGTAAATTACCATCCTTAATGTACTATGCTCAAGATTGAAATATGTAATCAATAAAAAAACAATTTATTTAAATTATTCCTCATCCTCCTACATAAGTGCCTAGTTCATTTGAAACATCGCAATTATAAAATACTTGACATTCCACAACATCCACTGCGTGCTGCACTTGCGGCGTTTTTGCCAGCCTCATTGCATTTTTCCACGCCCAGCCTACCGCATTTCCTTCATCCATATGCAAAAAGCCTTTGGTCCAGTCGAGTAAACTGTAAAATCCTAAAGGATCATTTGGATTTTTTGTTGTGACTTCTCCAGGCTTCCTTGTTGACCTTCTTGTTCTTCTTTTCTTCACTGGCGGCACCTCAGACGACAATGGTGGCAAAGCTGGTAAAGAAGGCTCAGGGGTCTCGGTTGGTAACTCGTCTAAGACCAACGGGCTAGTTTCAGCTCGCTGCTCCATCACCATTTTCTGTGCGACAAGAAGAGCTTCTTGAATCGCGGCTTCAATATTAATCACGCTTTCCAGCTCAGTCTCGTTCAAGGTTTGACGAAACTCGTCAGGAAACCGGAAGTCAACCATGGGACCAGAGACATTCATCATCATCATCATAATCTCTGTAGGCAGGGTTCGGACTCGTTCTGTAGTAGTGGAAATTTGTTGTGGGGACTTCCGGTATTGAAGGCGTCTTCGATTGGTTGATGACGGTGTGGTCTTTTGTCCTAGTAAATACTGAAAATAAAAATATTAATATTTTTACTTTTTAAAAAAATATTATTTGACTCACCGAAACCACAGCACCTGCAGCTTTATCTGCGATCGCCGCACTTGAGAAATTTTCTAGCCCTAAGCGATTCGCATACTTATTTCTTCTTCTATTTAACTGCTTTTGATCCTCTACCGAGTCATCTTCGTCATCGTCAGTATCTAAACTTAACTCATGTTGTAGGAGAGGACTAGCACAAATTCTGGTAACAATGAGGGTTGCCACAATGCCAGTGAAAAGATACCAAAATGAAGTCATTGTGGATTAAGGTGCGAAAATGGACTGGAACACAATGAAAAGTTGCAGAGAGAAAAATTATGCCCAAATTGTATTCATGTATTCCAAAGAGTCCTCATCACGTTTGGAATTAATGATTCACTTTCATTTCAGCTTATTTATAACGAATGGAATCAATGGTGGAATGATAGAGAGAGTAAACTTTCGCTTTTATTTCGGGATGGATTAATTACAGAAGCTTATATCACAGACAGAACAGATATCCAGTCATTTCCATTATGTATGAGACTGTTTTCATCCCGAAATTGTAGTTGCTTTATCTTTGCTTATGCATCAAAACATTGCGGTGTTGAGATTATAAGTGGAAACTATGATGATGGGGAAATAATGGCATCTAACTTTTGGTAAAGCATGCTTCGAATTCGCTCTCCAAGACAAATTTATTTACCAGTAAATAACTATATGTTAAATTATATAAAACTGTCCAAATGTTCTGCGGTAAACATAAAAAGGCATAATTTAAAAAAGCAGTTTTGAGGAAAAATTAATATTTATCTAGCTTGAATTTTCAAAATGAATTAGTTGTTTGAATTAAAATTTGCCCCAGTTCGTTTACAATTAAAATCCATCACAAACGTATGTCTAATCCTGAAAAAATTCAGATAAATCATCACTTCAATTAGAAAAGACGTTTTTAGCCCGGAAGTTTATAAGTTTATTAAATAATTGATGTTGATACCGACATACAAGGAAGTTTTTTGGTTTTGGTAACTGTTTCAACCTTTATTAGCTCGCAAAAGTGTTTGAAGTGCAAGCTTATGAAATCGTTTGCGCCGTCTGTGTGTGTGTGTGTGTCTGTGCACATTTTATTTGCTTTTTAAAAGTTGAATTAGTGTTCTAAGGTCCTACAGGAATTTATGAAACGAACCTATGGGGTTTTTTACTGAGTGCCTAGAGTGTTAGATTGTGTGTAAGTGGTGTACATCGGAGTGTATGGGGTGTTCTTCCAAATGCATAGAATTTTTTGTCTCAAGTCCAAACGGAACAAAGATACGACCCGATTGGGTGTTCTATAAATTGAGAAACTTAGAACAACAACGTGATTCGTGCTTCCTCCAGAGATGAAAGGGGAACCGGTTCACGGTACCCTAAACGTATGGGTTCCCTGGTTTCCAATATTTTAGCTGGTTCCCGGTTCCCAGGTTCCCACTGTTTTAAATGGTTCCCAGTTCCCTGGTTCCCGGTCCCCACACTATAAGCTGGTTCACAGTTCCCTGGTTCCCGGTACCCAATCTTTTAGTTGGTTCCCGGTTCCCTGGTTCCCCGTACCCACCATTTTAATTTCTTCCCGGTTCCCTGGTACCCGGTCCCCCTCCGATTGAGATGATTCCCGGTTCCAACCTAGATCAACAAGAAAAAATAGAAATTTTGTTTTTGAAGATTTAGCAAGAATTAAAGAGTAATAGGCGATTCGTGTTTCCTTATGGGTGCATAGGGTGTTCTACTGAGTGTATGGGGTGTTCTACTGACAAGCAGGAGTATGTTCATGCCAAATCGGGAAACACTATTTCATAGTTAGGTCCGATAGAGTTTTTCATGCTCTTTCCAATGGTGCTATTTTTGTCCCCAAACGCTCAAGCGTTTAATTGATACGCGTAGTTTACTCCACACCACCAGTTTACTGCGCGTCGCGTGCTTTTAGTGTTTTGGCCAACCCTGCCCCTGTATCTACAAGATCAAATCCCTACGCAAAAATAAATGCTACTTATAAAAATCAGTAATGTGGGCCATTTTAGTAAACATTTTTTATGCGCATCTGAAATTTATTCAGCCTTTACTAGCTCTAGTGCCAACAAGGAATTCGGGTCCACCGCCCATTCATCCATTTTGTCTCAGTAACGTTCGACTATAAGACATTGCGCCCATCTGATAAAATAGTGTTAAAAAATGGTATTATCATTTGGCCAATAATTCATAATTCAAAGAAAATTACAAACTTCATTGCACCAAAACAAGCAG
This sequence comes from Sinodicranocentrus sp. ZH6, assembly GCA_027743935.1. Classification (NCBI taxonomy): domain Eukaryota; kingdom Metazoa; phylum Arthropoda; class Collembola; order Entomobryomorpha; family Entomobryidae; genus Sinodicranocentrus; species Sinodicranocentrus sp. ZH6. The sequence goes on from JAHZNA010002310.1 coordinate 15,934, forward strand.
TTTACAAAAAGACACGGTATCTATAAAGAGCAAATTGGTAGCCGTGTTTGGCTCAAATTCAAAGATCGAGTCAATAACAAGCCGGGGAGGTACATTCTGTCAACTGTGCAATCGCGGAGATGTAAAAGGACATTGTGCGGAATACATAAGACACATATAATTATTAACAGATTATCATTGAATTTAGAAAAATGGGACAAACAAACTCCCCAATGCCAGCTAGAATAACCCTATATTCACCGATAAAAGATGGTTTGTAGACGCCAAGAAAGAACAGAGATCAGTTGAGGAATCTAGGTACAAACGAGGACCATTCTTTTTGCGGTATTTCCTTCGCCAGCCCGGTGGAAGCGAATCCTAGTCTCGAACTAACACAGAATGTCATAACAGCCGAGAATCATAAGATTTTGAGGCTTCAACAAAAAACAAGAAAAAATACATAGAAAAATATGTGATTGTGAACTTGAATTTGGTAGTAATTATAGGGCGCGCTTCTTGTTTTTCCGCAATCAGCTACAAAATGACGGGGGCTATAGTGGTAATCATATTATTGCATTTCAGAAAGGAAGAGCAAATCTATCGATAGTTGCGTTTCTGCAATCTTCTTACTTGCGAATTAGTTGCGTATTCTTTTTAAAATTGTCCTCTTTGACTTACCCCAGTAGCCATATCGGAAAAATGTAAATCTGGATAAACAAGAACTCATATTAGCTGTGTCTATAGCAGTTTAAAACTCCAATTTTCTCAATATTAGTTGCGTACTACATTACACAAGTACAAATCTACTCTAGAAAAGCAGTAAACTGAGAAGACTGACTGCAATTGAAATTATGTTCATTACCTCTCCAATGAATGAATTCGGCATTCGTTTAAATGCTTTTACCTTCATCCCTTGCTTGCTTGAGTTGATGGGTTGGATTAAGATTGGACGAAGTTTTTTTTCCGGTTACAAATTTTGCATTGAAAAGCTGACTCCTCCTTTTTTGCCGGGTTAGACACAAACTCCAAGTAATGTGCAAGTTTCTCTTTCCTCTCCTCTATGTACGCCATATTTATCCCACTGGGTTTAATGTTTCGGATTTTTGCTAGCATTTGATTCCAATGTTTATTTTTTAGTGTAGTTTCATCAATCTGAGGATTGGTTGGTTGTCTTTGCTGTGAGTAAAACTTCTCCAAATACTTCATGTACTTTGCTATTTGCTTTTCGATTGTATCTTCAGTCATCTCCGATGGTGAAAATATAGGAAACTGAAAGCTGGGATCTGTGAATGAATGGCTGTTAAAAATGACTGGGTTACAGTATGTACTTGAGGTATAATGGGTGCTGGTACAACTATTATAATAAATCTGGTAAGACTAAGTTGAGCTCGCAAGTTGGACTTCTTTAAATCTCACTTTTAACATTAACCTAACAATCTAATACAACAACATCTCATAAAACGATAGTCTCTTATCAAA
>JAHZNA010002311.1:0-61886 GCA_027743935.1 Sinodicranocentrus sp. ZH6
TGTGACGTTGATTATGCACAGCACGTAAATGTTATAATTATGTGCTAAGGGGTACCCGGATTAGGCCATAGCGAGCTTGCGCTTTTCAAAGTCCATTCTTTGGTTGGAGGGAACAGTAAATGTCTTCTTGTCTTGTCAGAACAGAACCAAAAGGGGGTTTCATTTTCATTGCTGTGCTGTACCTCTTTCTTGAGTGCCTTGTTGTCTTGCTAGTCCCCGGTATGGGAATGGGTATTACATTGTACGTCAGTCATAAACTCTGGAACTGGAACTCATAAATTACGTGTGTAGTAAACAAACCAGGTAAACTAAAAGTTTTGTCTAGGAGGTGGATATTTATAGTGCCCTTCGAGTGCTACCGGTGACAGGAATTTAGTTGGTTGTTTGTTTAAGAAGCAATTAATTGAGATTTACAGTGTTGTGCCGGATGATAGGTGCAAATCATGAAATACCCTTCCGGTGTTGGAGGTAGTAGCATCAGCAGATGGAGATTTAAAAGTACTGTAAAGGCTTTTCTAATCTGCTTGTTCGCATTTTCCGCAATATTTATCACGTACCAGTTGATATACTACATGAACCTGACGGAATATCAATTCAACGAGAACCAAAGTCGTCAGCTGGAACTAAGGAGTGAAGAAAAGAGCACTTCAGAGAAAGCGTTGAATGATGACCGAGATAATTTAGTAGTGGTGCATGAAGGTCGAGTTGATAATCGCAGGGGAAAACCAAATAGCTTTGGTAGGAAGGCGGGGAAACCTCTGTTAACGAGTAAAATCCTTGGCGTGAATCCTAGTGATCTTCACCTTTATTTGGGACAGTCGAATAAAAAGGTTTTTAAGTGTTTCTCCACAAGTAAAAAGATTGCGTGGGATAAGGTTAATGATGACTATTGTGATTGTCCGTATGATGGAAGTGATGAACCTAGCACAGCGGCTTGTATAAGTGGACAATTTCATTGTGTTCGAAAGGATGGAATAAAAGGTTTTTGAATTAATTTTATTCGGTGCTGATGTTCATGTAAATGCACTAATCTAATGTAATTTTTATTGCTTTTAATTTTGCAGGTTACATACCTTCATCACGTGTCAACGATGGGTAAGTGCCAAGTGGTTAACTAAAAGCAAACTATGTATCGAAGAGTCTTGACGTGTGAAATTTAATTTTGTTAAATATTCTGTTCTGGTTTTTTCAGGATATGTGACTGTAAGGATGGAACTGACGAGCATGCTGGTTATGTCAAATGTAAAGTGGTTTAACTCTGGAGTTAACCATTTCTAGTCTCAAAAACCAACTCACGTTCAACACATTTACGTTCAGAGCTGATAATCGTTCTGAAAACTGAAAGACTGACTGTTAATTGTTTCTCTTTGTTCCGAATACATCGATTAAAGAAGGGGTTAATTGTATGCATTTCAATGGAACAAATAAGCACTGCTTACATCAATTATTATACGCTAATATATTGGAGATTTACAAAAAATATATTCTGAGCATTGAGAATATTTAAAAACTTTGCGCAGCGTGCCGTTGTTTTTAGACTGTGATATTACAGTAATTATTACAGAACAAGTGTAGTGTAAAATTATTAAAATTAGTCTATTTACGGGGTAGGATTTCATCATGGCTGCTAAAGTCATATCTTCGCGTTCAGTTTTAAATCTAATCAGGTCAAGGATTTTAATGTCGGGTCCCATACCAGTAGCCGATTATATGCGACTCGCTTTGACTCACTTGCCACAAGTGTCAAATCAAAATCAAGGAATATCTGAGTCTCTTGCGCAATCTCCAGTGGAACCGAATCAGAACGAAGGGTACTACATGAAAAAAGATGTGTTTGGACAGCAAGGAGACTTTATTACTTCACCAGAAATATCACAAATGTTTGGGGAGGTATGATATAACCTTAAAACAATAGGGTACTGATACTGGTAATTGGTTAAAATTGATGGTTAATTTATTGTTATTTGTATTTGAGCAGCTGCTAGGAGTTTGGGGAATTCAATGCTGGAAACAGTTGAAGGCTCCAAACACGCTCAGAGTAGTGGAATTAGGACCAGGCCGAGGCACACTATCTCGGGATATGCTTCGAGTAGGTTCATTTTCATTTCATTGTTCATTAAAGCTTTAGCATTCGTGTACTTGCTCGTATCTAACTTGAAATAAAAAATATAACCTTTAAACTAGCCAGAATTTTATCATGCTTATCTAACTTGGTTTTGAAGGTATTTCACCAGCTTGAAAATGTTATTGGAAAGGACGTTGCTCTCAATTTGGTTGAAATAAGTCCATATTTATCTCAGATGCAATTCGAAACTTTATGCACGCCTACTGATGAAAGCAGTAAAGGAAAGGTTTCTACTAATTCCATTTCCTATCGATTTGGAGTTTGCCAAGGGTCAAATTATCCTGTTACATGGTACAAAAACATTCATGACGTTCCGAAAGAGTTTAGTTTATACATTGCTCATGAATTTTTTGACGCCTTACCAATTCATAAGCTGCAGGTGCACACAAGTAAAAAACATCTTTGCATGTAAACCCTTTGAAAGCTACATTATAATATGTGTGTTTGACGTTTGACTTATTTCCCAGAAAGTAAACGGAGACTGGCGTGAAGTCCTTGTTGACATTATTCCTGATAACGAGGATAGTTTTCGTTTTGTCATATCACGACATGAAACACCTGTGCTTAAAGGTAACATGAAATTCTTGTGTGCTCTTCTTTCTTATGCCTAGCGATTGAAAAAGGAAATTATTGACTTATGCATGTGATGTCATATTTGTAGTACTCAAAAGTCGCTATGCTCAGGTATTCGAAACGTCTCGTGAACACCTGGAAATAAGTTTGGATGCATTGGTTATTTTGGAAGAATTAACCTCGAGATTAGAGGAGTTTGGTGGCGTTGCTTTGATAATTGATTACGGCCATGAAGGCACCAAAGGAGATACTTTCCGAGCTTTTAGCAAGCATAAGCTGCATGATCCTTTAGTCAATCCTGGTTCTGCTGATCTCACTGCTGATGTGGATTTTTCTATTCTGAAGCAACTGTTAAGTGAGAAAGCCTTAATATGTGGACCTGTGTCGCAAAAAACTTTTCTTAGTCGTGTAGGAATAGATATGAGACTTGATGTAAGAGCATTTCATGAGATGTATTGTTTATTCTCGTAAAAATGTTAAAATCATGTAGCCTTTTTACATTTCAGAGCCTGCTACAAGCAGCCAAAACTGAAGATGATAAGGTTCAACTGAAATCAGGGTACAAAATGATAATGGACGATATGGGCACACGATTTCATTTTATGTCTCTGTTTCCTAAAGTGCTTGAACAGTTCCTTCCCAAATTGAAAATAGTCGGATTTCATGAATAAATTGTGCATAGGTTTCTTGACTTACAATTAGATAGCATTCAATAGTGAATTTTGATTGTTTGGTTTCCTTTAATTCAAATAATTTGTTATATCTTATATAGAGAAATGATTTCTATAAAACCATTGTGCTTAGGTACTTTAATGACGAATTTAAATGTATTGCGAATGATTGGAATAAATACAGCCAACTGCATGTGTTCGTTCCAATCCAACACGAGTTCTTGGTTTCCCTTTGGTTTTATGTCGACCCATGAAAGTAATATTCCACTAGATTCTGCATATTTGCAATACGATGAGATGAAATATAAAAAATTATGAACAAGTGAAGGGTATCAACGCGAGTGAAGAAACATATCAAATAGGAGTCTTGAAGCATTCATACGAATTCACCTTCATTTCATTACTTCCAAAGCTACAGGGCTTTCTTTTGCCATCTTTCTCTGAAATCGCCCACAGTCACTCAGCTCGGCTTTGGCATTTCACTTTACTCAGATTTATTGATCCCGCTATGCTATGTATAGAGACGAGTGAGGAAAACAAGATGCAGTAAAAAGTAAGAGGAAAGGTTCAATAATTCGCATTACTCGAATAACGGCTGAAAATACTTCTTTGAGAAAGAGAGATAGCTGGCAATCGTGCGACCGTGTGTGCATTACACATAGGGTATGAAAAATAATGTTTTGTTGCTCTGTACCTGGCACAGAACTGGAACGGAACATGGTTGGAGAAACGTCGAAACGTGTACTTAGAAAAGTATGTAATGGGAAAAAATCATATTACCGGTCTACTACAAGACTGCCGGAGAGAAAGTCGTTCACTATAGAATGACTTTGTGCTTGCTTACGCCATTCGTCTTGCTACCTACATACATGGCATGAGATTTTAACTACGTTCTGGACTGAAAGAGATGAACACGAAAGTGATGTGTAAAGTAACCAGTAATTCAATTGTATGTTATTGATTCACATTTCACTTCACTTTGTAAGTTACGCTACGATATGTGAAAGGAAAGTGAGTTGAAAATTGTGGACAAATTACTGGTTCTTGAGAGAAATCATTTTCACGTGAACATGTTATTACAACACACAGTAGATTACTATTCTAGCAAGCCGACAATAAGTATCTAGGATATGGATGGCAACTTTTCGTTTAGAACATGTCGTGAAGAAAGCAAATCTGTTTCTTCCTGTGTATAATGAATGCTTCCTGTACATTACTCGCTCGAATTCAATCACCTTTGGTTTCTTGGGGAAATTTGTCGTACTTTTTGCTCACAGAGGAAGTCTACTTAAAGCAAGATGAAGCTGACGTCTTTTTTTAAAATTAAACTTCTCAGAAAGGGAGAACATGAGATACATTTTATGTCAGACTCTAAGTATGTAGCCGTAGGTTTAATTAATAGTCAATTGAGTATAGTTGTAAGCTACCGTTCAAAATGACATGACGTAAGATTGTAAGAGTTGAGTTGGTTTTGGAGTTTATGCATCTAGCAGGAGCAGGCGAATGTGCTGGAGAAGTTTATACAATCGCTGTCTTGACAGGATTGGGAGAATTACATGCACGATAAGTTTTCTCAGAGACGTATACATAACTAGAAGACATATATGAGGACCGGTAAAATGTAAGCATATATGCGTATTTTCACTTACAAATCAAGTAAATATTGTGGCTTGTGACCATATTCAAGAAATAACAAAATAAGTGGAGAAAGACATGCAAATTGATAATGTTATATTGCAATATTATTCCAATTTATAGGCCACGCGATCGGAAACACATATATAAGTGATGTCATATGAGGTTTTCGTCAGAAAATCATTCGTTTACATTCAATAAATTTCAGGCAGAGATGAGATGTCGGTTGTAATGACCTGCAGGTAGAGCATTGCAGATGTTAAATATTTGGGGGGATACTTGGAAAAGTTACATATGTATAAGTTTGGTGGAAAAATATAAGTCAGTGAATCGAATCCGTTTGGATAGGAATTTAGAACTGAAAGAAATTGGAATTCACAAACATTCTGAAAATATTTTCTCTCAAGGCATATGAACTATGAACGTAGACGTATGATATTTTTCATTATGGATGAGAAGCGGAGCATAATGCTGACATTTTGTCCTGACCAAAGCAAAGCACAAAGTGCAACTTTCCCCGGTTCCTTAGAACGTAGATACGTACGACAAGATATACTTGGTTCACTTTCTCTCGGTTTACAACCCTGTGGGGGTAATACAAGTGAAACGGTATAATGTCATAAACCCATTTCATTTAGCGTTTTTACTTTATGCTGATGCTTCATAACATCATTTCCAAAACCAAGCTCGCAGCAACAGACTATGATATGTTCAACCTTGGAAGCGAGTTATAAAAATGTTCACTCTGCAATTCTGCATGCTTACAAGTGCTTTTTTCAATTAAATTCCAATTTCTATATTATTGCACCCGTACAGGTGAAACTGTTTCACGTCACAACCATGAAAATAGAATTGATTTGAATTACAAAAAGCGCTCGATAGGATATTATTTACGAAATAAATACTTTTATAACGGTTTAACTTACACTGTACAATTATTGATCAAACTTGAGGAATATCGATAGTAAGTAAAAGAAAAGGGAAGTAGAGTTTACATAAATTCGACTGACGTACATATAATTCAACAATACTAACATTGACCGCTAATCAAATCATCTAAAATACGGATTGAAATTATAATTATAATTAAAACAAACTGCTACTCTGTAGCTTCAAACAAGAATCAAGTATTTCTCAGTTCTTTATTAATATTAGCCTTATCATCATACTATCATCATCCATTGGAACGAAAGAATTTAATGAGAAAACAAAGTTTCAAGGAAAGCTTATCCTGATTTTTAGAAAGTTTCAGCCGCGTATTATACACTTATGTATTTATACATTTAGTATTATTATAGGAGGAAGATACTGAATGAATGAGATTGCACATTAAAATTCTGATTTAATAACTCCGACGCAGATATCACCTCTGCTTTTTTATCATAGCAAAACTGATGAATGCCAGCCAAGTACGCCTGCTATCGGTTCGTTTTGGTGATACTTCATAACGGTAACGCCTACTCATGCTCACGCAAGTCAAAGCTACTGTTGACTGTTTGATGAATATTAGTTTATTAGTCGGCAGTGGTGGTTCCACCTATTTGGCTACAGCCAAACTGTTGACTGTCATAGCCATCGGGATACGAAACTGCTGCCAGTTGATTATCAACGCGTATGGCGTGTGTCATGTGTCATCAGTATCAAATGTCAGATATCAATATCAATGTTATCATGCTTCATTCATGTCACGTGTCGTGACAGAGACCATCGTACAGACCACCACCGTCCGTCATCCGTGTGAAGCCAAACTCACAAAATTCGAGTATATACGGTAACTAACCTTTTCAATGTTGTATTTTTCCAACGCCTGAGTAGCACAATCCACAGCATCCTGCTGCATCTCTTCGGACATGTCCGCATTCTTGATGACCGCCTTTCTTTCAGTCATTTTGGCCGATTTGGATAACAGGAATGTTTCTAAAACACAAGATAAACAGTCATTACAATTTAAATACTTTCAACCGTCAGACATTTCCAATTTCCCCCTACAACCTAACAGGCATAAAATGATAAGCTAACTATCAACTACACTACTACAATTTGTTTTTCATTTCTCATAGTCAGTACTACTCCAACTTCAACAACCTATATGACCAACACCACTAACAACTAAATGACTTGACTATCATATTATATCTGTATTTTTCAAACCGACAACAATTTTAGCTTCTGGAAATTCCAGCTGACATACTACTATAAGTTAAGCGTAAACTACCTTCAAATATTTTATGTATATTATGGAAATTAAAACAAATTACAGTCTTTCCGACCACCTACAACAAGATCACCATGCGATGCCGTGTTGCAGTCAAAACCCACCGTTTTTTAATCCCCTTCTCAAACCCTAATTATTTAAATTTAAATTTCAACACGTATCTTACAACTTAACTCTAATTACCACAAAGTTTTGTAATTTACCTGCACTAAAATCTTCTAAATTCTACTCAAATTTTGGATAAGTCTTTTATTGGTAAACTGGGCTCAATAAAACCTCAGCAATGCACTTTGAGCTAGTTCCACACAACCCGTGTATAAGTCTTGTTGAGTTTCTTGCAAATAAAGGAGACAAAATCCCTTTTAGTTTTTTTAGGTTACGTTGTTACAGCAGCAGAGCAATGCAAAGCAATGTCGTGTTAAATGTGTTAGGGATATGGTCGTACCGTCTTCTTGTCCTGCTCAAATTCCTCCTCTTGTGTTGTTCACTGTGTGGGCTTATACGAGGGGTAGATTCTGACAGATGAGACCGCGAAACAAGCCTCTCTCTTATTGGTCAACTGTAGCTGCCGGCTTCTGGCAAGTCTAGAATTTTCCCATTGAATGTTATGTTCTCTTCTCCTCTTGTTATTGTTGATCCTCAATGAATGCTCTCTTCTCCTTACTTTTCTTTCCTCTTTATAGGATACTACGGTGGATACTAGACAAGAAACGACACAACCCTTTCCTATGCTTTTAGCAGGATGAGGAGGATGAAGTTGTGCTTCTTCCTACAAGAATGGCACAGCACAATGGAGTCGAGTGAGTGAGCGTAGTCCGTTCCTTTTGCTTCTTATATATATGGCAGTCCACGCAACAACGTGATGTCTGATGACTGGGAATATGACTAGAAGAGAGACAAGAGCGAGAACAAATATTTTTGCGTGTGGAGAAAGGGAAGGGATGAGTTTGCTATACTAACTGGCGTTTTGTAATCTGTACCGTGATGAGCACTTTTACTGATGATGACGATGAGTTGTGAAGAAGGTTTAGATTCTCAATTTTTAGCGTATGGTATACGTGTATATAGGATGTACGGAAAAAGACCGAGTTGTCGTATATCCGGTATTCGGGAAGGACTCGGGAAGTTTTGGTTTGTCTAGTAGTCTATTAAAACTTGCTCTTTAGCCTTTCATAAAAGGAGAGATTTTTGGAGATTTTGTAACCAACTACTAGTTTTGTAAAAAAATAAAAGAAACTGGCAATCGTTATCGTTATAGGAGCAAAAGGAAAGGACATTACTTTGGCGACAAGAGTGGGACGTGGGGCTGGAACAGGAAACGAATGTAGGGAGGGATACGAATGTATGATATCGGTACAAAAGACTTGGTGCTTTGCACCAAAAAGTCTTATTGTGTGATTATAAGTACTAGTTTAGCTAGTACTTCAATGGAGGCATGGAGGGTCTTAATTTTTGAAATGGATAAAAAAGTACATAAGTAGTAAGATCGTTTGCAATACATGCAACATGTAATCATATAACATAAAACTTTCTTTTGAAGTAAAAGATGAAATATGTGAACCTATATGCATAATGCAGACATATGATATTGATTTGTTTAAAAGGACGGATGCATGTACTGTGCCAAGTGTGCCATGAATTTATACTTTCACTATGCATTTTAAAATCCCTATTGAATTCGACAAATTATACTGAGCGGATCTTAGCAAGTAAGTGTAGGTGTAACTCGTGTAACTACACAATCTCAACTCACATATATTTGTAATAATGTGTGACTGAGTATTTCGATCCAGTCACAGAACACAGCCTTTATATCCTCCTCCTCAGGGCTCCTCAGACGAATCCGAAATCCTTCCGGTATTGATATAAAAAAGAAAGCGCTACATGAAGGAAGATGAAGAAATGTGAAAAGAGATTCCCCATTACATACAAGCTCTCATAATAATGAAGAGAGAACTTACAGTTAAAATTTAACTTGCTCATATGAGTTTTTATTGCTATATTCACTCTTTCATTTGTTCGTTAGATCGATTTGTTTATGTTATTTTAAATACATGTAATTAAAAATTCTATTATACATTACCATTTATGTTGTTCCTTATTTCAACCTACTCGATCTACTAGAGCTTTTTCCTACTAATGAAATTACCCCTAGTTCTGAGTTCTCGACAATTCTGTCTGATTAGTTTTGAAGCAACAATTTTCGTCCGAAAATAAGCTGCGAAGAGGTCTAATTCTGCGATTGAATTTATACTACAATTTAGCACTATTACTATATCATATAGTATATTTACAATATTTCCAATTTTGATTTTTAATTTGAAGCATTCATTTTCTATATGCAATATTTATTTTCAAATAACTCTGTATTCATGTATAATATTTAGTAAGCATATCATAATATTCATAATATAATCATAATCATAAACCATATTTTTAACACTATTGTTAAACGATCTCCTCTCGCCGAAGCCTAGAATCGGATATGATCTAACTAATTGTAAATTGTAAATGCCTTGTTTGTAAGATACATAATTTACATTTACATAATACATAAGAATAGGAAGATGAAAGTATTTTTTTCCCCAACTCCATTCCACACATTCATATATGTAATGTACAAGTATAGCCACTGCCTGCACTCTTTTGTGGACTTGTTGTAAACAAGAGGTGGGTATGGAAAAGGATTGATTATTGACTGTTTCGCTTTGGTGTTTTTGGTGCATGCCGAATGTTGAATGGATGCAAAGGCAGCATGCCCCAGCTTTGCAAAGCAGATTCAACAACGTCAACCAAAGTCCAACCAAACACGAGCAATTAAAAATTGAATGAATACTCACTCACACAATATACACATTACTACCAGCACACCACTATAATGTGTGTTTGGTTCGGAAGTAAATATCCTAAAAGTTGAAACGCGTTTAAAACTCCATCAGGTTTGCAGTAACTCTGAAAAGGTATTTGAAAAAAGTATCTATTAAGATGTAAGAGTAAATTTGTGTGTAGTTGATAGTGAGTGTGTTTGCACATTAATTTTTGTAAAGTTTAAAAATACCGATACCGAATACTGTTACCAGTAGCACTTTGCAATGCTAATTCATAATGTTTGAGACGGCATATGTTTTTGTTACAGGTTTCCAATATTAGGATCCTAAAAGCTAGCCATTAACTATGGCGGAAGACAAGGTTGACGATGCCTCCGGAAGTAGTGAGATTGTTCAAGAGTTCAAGCTTGGTCCTGATGAAGAATTACGGTTTGAAGTTGAAGCAATTAAGGGTCAAGTAGTTACTGCTATTGTAAGTTTGAAATAAGTAATAAATTGCTTTAATCGTCAGTAGTAGTTTCCTTGAATTCATTATATAGGCAAAATATCAAAAGTTTTTCGTTTTGGAATTCAATGTATTTAGATGCAAGATGGAGTGGCTGAGGTATTCGGTACTGAAATGGTTAGAGGGAAGGAATATCAGTTTGGACAAGGTACAAAGCTAGCCATCTTCACTTTTCATGGGTGTTCGATTGTTATTAAAGGTGTGTGCAGTATAATTTTAATTTCATAAGAGATTCACGATTGACAGTACAATATTGAATATAGATATTGATATCACAAGTTTTTGTATGGTAGGAAAGACTGAATTTGCGTATGTTGCAAAAGAAACTCCTATGGTCATGTACTTGAATGCTCATGCAGCTCTTGAAACTATTAGACGGTAAGTTTGTAAATCGAAAATGCAATAAATAGATAAGCGTTTTTTTGACAGCATTTATTGGAACTGGTATTTCAGAAATGCGGAATCAGATGGCAAGCGTGGACCAATTGTTGCTCTAGTGGGACCCCAGGATGTTGGGAAATCTACATTGTGCAGATTACTCGTAAACTACGCTGTTCGCCTAGGACGAAGGCCTATTTATGTTGACGTTGATGTCGGCCAAGGTGGAATTTCAGTTCCAGGAACTTTGGGAGCAATGTTGATTGAGCGACCTTCTTCCATAGAAAATGGGTTCATTCAGCAAGCACCATTGGCATACTTTTTTGGACACACTTCTCCTCAGGGAAACATTCCATTGTACAACTTGCTTGTTTCCAAACTCGCCGAAACTGTGCATGAAAGAATGGAAAGCAATAGGAAAGGTAATAAACAAGCAAGTATACTTTACTTTAATTCAGATTGCGGCTTTTACAAACACGGTTCGTTTACTTTCGGTTTCTAGCTAAAGCTTCTGGTGCCATTATCAATACCTGCGGTTGGGTGAAAGCTGAAGGATATCGATGTATTACTCATATTGCTCAAGCGTTCGAGGTAGGCACATACCAAATACAGCTATTTGAGTACATCGCAAGTTATACGGTTTATGTAGCACAATGGGATTAAATATTTTCTTTGATTAAAAGGTGGACGTTATTGTTGTTTTGGATCAAGAGAGATTATACAACGAACTAAGCAGAGATATGCCTCCGTTTGTTAAAGTTGTTTTCCTGCCCAAAAGCGGTGGGGTAAGGACTTGCAAATATTTTTCGTAAAAAGCTACTAATTCTAATCTATCATGATTCCTAGTTCATTAATCTTTGTTGTTGACCTGACTAGGTTGTTGAGCGAAGTGGATCTCAGAGGCATGAAACACGTGATGTCAGAATTAGAGAATACTTTTACGGGAAGCCACCTGCACAAACTTTTCATCCACATTCGTTCCAAGTAAAGCTTTCCGAGGCAAAAATCTTCAAAATAGGAGCACCTGCAGTCCCACAATCTTGTATGCCTCTTGGCATGAAGGGGGATGAGACTAGAACCAAACTTGTTGCAGTGACACCAACAGCTCCAGCGTTACTTCATAGACTATTGGCCGTCAGTTTTGCTACTGATGAAACACAGGAGGACGTAGTTAAGACAAATGTCGCAGGGTTTGTATGTGTTACGGATGTTGACATTGAGAAAGGACGAATGACGGTTTTATCACCCCAGCCAGCCCCACTCCCTAAAACCCTCTTGTTTTTGTCAGAAGTTCAGTTTATGGATAGTCAGTAAAATAAGTACAGTGACTAAATTTTTATATGAGCGATGCGATCTGTTTAATACATTTATAAAATATAGAGTTGTTTTCGTTCTTAAGACAAACTGATGTTATCAGTTTCAGAGACCTATTTATTTAAGTGTAAAGTAGTGATATATATACCATTTATCGAGATCACAGGAAATGTGTCATAATAAAGATTTTTAACAAAGTCAGTTTCTTTTCCGGTTATTCTATACAATCATTTTCTCAAGCGTGGCAAAAATTGTCTACGTCCACCCTCATTTGGTCATGTTAATCAACCCAGCACTAATACTTATTGCATTTTTCAAACGTTTACCAGTGTGCATAGTCTGATAGTTTTGATTAAAAAATTTAGACTTTTCGGTAGCTTTGAAGTATGCATTGGTATTATGCAAATCTAATAAGTTTTCTCATCCTGATCTACTTCTACTTTTGCAGCCAAAATCAACTTATCGTTAGTTAATTTTCCTTGTTTTTCAAAGTTTCAATGTCAGCTGGTTTCACGGAATTAGTTTTCCACGACAAGTATGTGTTCCAAGCAACTGCAACAGTTTGAGCAAATAGTACGCGATACTGAAGTGGTACCACCCAAAAGTTGAACATCTGTACAGCAGGCCAAAGCTGTAAATAAAAATATCAAAGAATATATTTAAAATGGTATTGTTGAATGTAAGCGAGGGATTTTACAAAAATTACAAAAGTACAATGGCTTTATAACCTGATAGTTAGAGATAAGAATGTCTGTATAGTTTCCAGAAATATCCTGTTTTACTTGTTCTAAAGTACCTCCTTGTGTCAAAGTATTTATGCCGATAAAATTAGCGAGGAATGCAGGTGCAAAAAGCCCTTGATCCGCAGACATCTTCGCAAATGCTGTAAGTCCAGCGGACTTAAACTTGATGCGCTTCTCAAGGACTCCATACCATGAGCGCAATGCAGGGCCCTGGAAATTAAAAAAAATCTATGAATAACCAGAAGCAATAGTTTCATAGAGGTAAACTGATGCACTGCTATAAAACGAGAATCTATATACTTACTACAATACAAAACCCTATCATACCAAATCTTAAATTTCTCTTTAAATCAAAGTTTTCGTTCTTTTCTACAATTTTTTGGCTTATCAAATCTCCAACGCACATAAGACCACCTGGAATTATTCCATAAAACATCTTACATACAATCTTTTATGACGGACGTCATATACTTGACTTGATATAAACTTAAAAAATATCCCACCTGCTTGAAGTGAAGCATGAAGTACTGGTGACTCCTTAACATAACTTATGACTCGGGTCGACAACATTTTTCCAATATACGCCTTCAACCAAGGTTTCACCTTGTTCATTTTCAAAAAAGCTGACGCTTAACAGGCTCTGTAAGAAACTTAAAACGAAATACAAAGAAAGTATTAAAACAATGACGACAACACACGAATACAATCGAATCCGGTTTTTAAAAATACTCAATACCTGAATACAACAGTAATCGAATTATTCGATAACGACAAGGCAAGGCATACCGAGCAAAGTCCAAATTGAATTTATTTTTTCCTGAACAGGCAAAGTTGGTTGCGCGTATGTAAAATCGATATCCGATGTACTGCTGAATCCAAAGCTCATTAGTGCTATACATGGATTTATCACAGTAAAACAATAGTCTTGTCAACAATAGTTGACAAATTACACAGCGTACTAGCTTCAGGTAAGATCACATCACGAGTGACAAAAGGGTAATCAATCCACATGTGCTTCTCTAATATTCTTCTGACTCGGTCTGTTTTGTGAGATGTCTTTCTCTCTAAATGCTTTTGTGCCATTTCGCAAGCATGTTCCAGGTTTCCCCACTTTCAGTTTCACATCTTTTTCACTTTCCACTGTCATTTCTCTTTGTTGCTTCTCACAAGACAAATTGGATGTCCAGGAAATGAAAAAGCCTTGTCAAAGCCATGGCCACTTTGTCAAAGCACGTAAGAACAGCTCGGCGCTAAGGAAACTTAATTTATCCAGAGTATACCTGCTAATAAATTAAAAATTACATATTAATAGCGCCCACCTTTCAAATCAAAGTCGATAATCAAAGCGCCCACAACCACGACACCTTATCATCCAGCGAAAGATTTTTTCCTGTGCAGAACACATATACAATAACAAACTATTACTTTCACAACGAGACAACAGAATGAGTTTATCACAGCTTCAGATCTTCTGACTAGTTAAAGTATGGAAGAAAGATGTCTCTCAAGTTATTGCTGGAAATGGAGGAAATTAAACTCTTTTACAATGTTCACCTCAGTAGTGATCCTTTTAGTCTTCCTAGTATCCTCATCCAATGGGCAAGGAAATGGAGGTGTAAATCAAGTAGAAGCTTCAAATGGCGGTAGCGGAAGTAAATGTTTACCTGAAAATTATCTAGCTCCTGTGAGAGCAACGTTTCAAAAACTTATCCCTGCTTTTAATTCACATAGTCTAGTCATTCAGCTTAGATCAGGTAGGAAATGTGAAGGTCATACTCCAAAGTAATTATTTTTTCATGATGTGCAATTATAATCTAGCTTAAATGATTTATAATGTTGCAGATTTAAGAATCCAGCTAGGCCCCGATGACCCCAAACTTGTTCTCTTCCTTCAAGCTTATTACACCACAGTTCAGAAAGAGCTTCAACAGTTATCATCTGACAGACTGGCAGGGATTTCAATGAAAACTTACTTTGGTAGTGAATATGGTCGTTTCTTAATTCAAGCTGGAGTCCCACTTTCATGCTTATCTTACTTTGCCGGAGTTGCCAACACCCAAGACACTTTTCAACTTCAGCAGTTGGCGCAAACTCTACAAAAGCGGTATAAGACACCGAAAGACATTAAATCAATTTTTGATCCTAGCATTACTGGCAAGGAATTGGTGGCGCTGATGAGGTTAAAGCAACCTGGAACAAGCTTTTCGATAAGTGCCTATTTAACGGATACCACTCGGGATCAGGTATCTTGTGAGCAGATTCTCTTGTACAGTAAGTACCTTAACATCAATTAAGGGTAGTTCAATGTGATAAAATTTTAAGCATGCAATATTCCACTTTACAGTGAAAGACGGCAGCATCATGATCAGATTGCCAATAATCAGCATAGAAATGAAGTCTTTGTACATTCCTGGAAAAACTGCATTTAAACTGGGTCAAATCGAAGTTCCGTTCCAAGTTGGGCGCTATCTTGCTACTGGACTAAATTGCTTGGACATCCTGGACGAAAAAAAGAATTTCACTCACACCGTTCTGGACTGGATTTCCGAAAAAGTTAGTACCAATACCTATCTGCATCTGCATAATTCATTCCATGATTTGGTTATATCGTCGTCACTAAATTAATTACAAACATAATAGCTGATACCGCAACTCATCCAAACTCCAACTTGCACCCGTGGCTTTTCAGCAATTTTACCATTCATGATGTCAGTTCAGGATTATGCGGATACTCTAGATCGTAAGTTTGGAGTAGTCTCTCATTGCATTTTGTTATAACGGTCTTGCCGATGCGATTCCCTACTTTAATAAATATATGGGTCAAGTTTACAATTTAGAAAAAAAATACAAAGGCCACTTCTCAGTCATAAGTCGGTCCATTCATCATTTTAATTTTTTACATATAATCGTTTCTTTTAGGGGCATGGGCAGTGGCCGTTATAACTTTTTAGTTGTACTTTAAATTTTCCTCACCATAAAAAAGCATCGACCTTCGAGGCAGTTATAACAAAATGATAATGAAAATGACACGAACCACTCTCAAGTCATGTCATAAATAAGTTAGTCGAATCTCACGTCGCACAAATACTATTTTAAAAGATTTTTCGAGTCTTCAAAATACATCCTTTCCGGTTGAAATATTTCCGTTCAAGTCAACTTCAACATCTTCTCCAACTATGATACCATATACTGACATTACCAATGGGCAACCTCACGTTCGTAAACGACGAAGTGTTGAAAAACGTATACGGAAGAAAAAGAAGAAGCGCCTCAAACAGCGTCACCTTCAAAAGTCTCATCGCTCTCAATCAAACAATGACAAACAAATTGCCCTTTTCCCTGAAAGAGTACCACAAGTTCCTCCAGAACGCAAACCTGGAGGTCCGGGTCAACAACTAGCTCCAGTCAACAGGCAGGGTCCAAGTCCACACGGAAGTCCGGGTCAACAACTAGCTCCAGTCAACATGCATGGTCCACGTCCAGCAGGTAGACCGAATGGAGTTGGTCCACCTCGTCCTCAACTTCCCCCACCTGGTCAAGAATATACTGGAAAGTTTCTTCCGGAAAAGATCCAGTATGACAATGAACTTCGTCACCTGTACAATAAACTCAACACCCACTTCATCCACAATCACATGCGTATCTCACGCTTAGACGTAGTCCGGCTTCCTGAAGGAGATGCCAGTGGACAGGGTACAGCTTTCCCTCCAATTGTCTTCCACACAACGACAACCCGTCGTATCAGAACGATCACGACAACAAAACCGACACGAATAAAGACAATGAAGCCAACTACGAAAAAGACAACTACCAGACCTCCCCCAGTTACTCAGCCTCAATTTGCTCTGGCGCCTATCGGTCATGTAAAAATTGTCGGTGAGGTGACCCTTGACGAGAACCGACTTCAAAACCCTGTTTCTGTTCAGGTCCACGGGAAGAAATTGAATGCACACTTGTACGTATACCCCAAACATGTCCCTCGCGGGATGTCTGGCGAAGTTGTTAATATTCAAGATGATGAAACGAACCAGCATTCCAATCCTCTTCTTCATTTCGGTCCCCAAAGAGCACCCCATCACCGACCACCGGATAAAGTGCTACCATTAAATTTACGAAAACATCTTTTGCATAAGCACTTAGGCAGAGGAGAAGCCCCACGAAACATGTTAGACAGTGTCGTTGGTAGTGGAATCCAGTCAGTCTCCAACATGGCCCATTCTTTTCTTCCTGGAATCTTCGGGAAAAGTTCTCCTCCTATCAAAATACCGCCTACGCATCAATTCGCAGATATTTCTCCTGGGGTAGCAAAATACGCAGATCAAAGACGCGCCTTCAATCAGAAATACGGTGGGATGAACTCAAATTCCCAAATCGTTGAAAGACCCAGTTTGCAGAAAGGGAACAATTTGTCTCCGATCGAGAGAGGATTGGAGAATTTGGTAAAAACAGATGAAGAGTTTCCAAGAAAGTAATCTTCTGAACTTGCAATCATTGATTACTCTGATTACTCATGTATGATATCACATAGGGCTTAGAAAGTAAACGAAGAAATACTACTAAGTAGAGTAAACCCGTTGTATTTATCTGCTAGCACAATTAAATGTAGGAATTCATTGGAAAATCCAAAATTGCCTTGTATTTACGTGGTTGCATTTTAGCATACTTTTTTAAACTGCCTCGAAGGTCACAAAATGTTTACGTGAGAGTTTATGCATAAAACTAGTCTTATTTGTATTTTAACAATGGAGGAAGCGCGAAACTGGAACAGCCCCTCAATCAACCTACTAATGACTACTACCCAACCGACGACCGTGCACCCGCTTCATCCCTTATAAATAGTTATTCAAGTATTCAAAAAATTCGTAACGGGGACGATAGTCCTTCCCACTCGTATATTTTACCTCCAGCCCAATCTTCATTTCAAGATGATAGGTTAAAAGGACAGGAAAATGAAGAGTTTATTTATGAGTATGAGCCCGAGGAAGAGAAGAAGGCTGAAAAAACAAGCTGGTTTTTCACCTTGTTTATGATGCTAATTTTGATCATGCTTATCTTCGCTTTATTTATGATCTCGGGAACTCGGCCAAAAGCATTTTTGAAGGGGTTAAAGTCCTTTGGAATGAACTTAGGAAAGAGGAGGCGAGAATTAAGAAGTAAACCATCAAAAAGGAAATACAATCCACTTACAACTGACACGGAGGGCGTTACTTCGGATCAAATTACGTCAAAGGAAGCCCCAATGACATTAGGGAGTAGTATGCGGCGCAGTATTGAGAAGAAGGAAGATGAAGAGAGCGATGATAAATCGAAGAAACCCCGATCAAAAAAGAGAAAGAAGCACCACCGCCATCATGATAAACGACCTCTGGTCCAGATTCACCAGTTTACGAGTGGGGACTCTATGAAAGTCACGATAACCACCGATGCCGAAGACTGCTGTGTACCAGAGTGGGAGGATGATGAAATCTGTACCGGAAATAAAGTTAACTTTCAACCATCTTGTGTAGATGAAGCTGTCTCTAGCACGGGAGGTAGTGAAGGAGTGTACATTTCCGAATGTGACTTTGATGATGGCAGTGTTGGAGTTGGAGAGGGGAATAGCAAAGCTCGTTTTGTGGATGATG
The DNA here is from genome assembly GCA_027743935.1 of Sinodicranocentrus sp. ZH6. NCBI lineage: Eukaryota > Metazoa > Arthropoda > Collembola > Entomobryomorpha > Entomobryidae > Sinodicranocentrus > Sinodicranocentrus sp. ZH6. The sequence goes on from JAHZNA010002311.1 coordinate 18,612, forward strand.
AAGGTTGCATAAATTCTTCAGAGACAACAGGATCCAGTGTAAAATTGAATTCCACCGAGAAAAAACATATTTACGAAAGATACGTAGGACCTAATGAGTATCTCAACGATGACGAATTGATGTGTCGTCCATCCAGACTTAAAGATTACGGATAGCTTTTGACTCTCTCTCGTCGTGTAATAGTAATAATTTAAGATGTCTTATTATTCTGAGAATTTCACGGGGAACATGACGTGGGCAGAGTTTCTGCTGCATTTGCTCGTTGATAACATTCATCGTGTTTAAATAAGACTTTTTATAGAGGTTTTATATCATAAGATTGTATTTTAACTAGCGAAAGTAAAAATAGTACTTTTTTTTTGTACGACTCAATTATGATATCATCGATTATGGATATGCAATGTCGTAATTTATCATGAAAGATTTCGTATTGTGAATGTGTGCATGTCGATGTCGCACTATAGACTTTACCGAGTTCACGGCTTCTACTCCTGCTCATGCACGAGTGGGTTGTTAACAAGGGCAATAAACCCAATCATACGTTTAATATTGTCCTTTCGTTATGCAACTAATCAAAGTGCAGTACTTTCTACGGATCTTGCTGATCACATTATCTCTGTGTAAATTATGAATTGGTTTGTATCTCGTGTCAAGTGCGAAATATCATATGAAGTGCACATGTTTCGATTAAAATATTGAATGCCATGAATAATTGATGAGGGAGGGAGGATTTATTAACAAAACAAATATTAAAGTTGTAGCACAAGTATGTACATAGTACATATGTGTTTGATGGGATGTTATTGAGAGAATAACAGTATAAAAAATCCTGTTTAGTCCATAAACCTATGATTTGGCACGGTTTATGGAGAAACAGGATTTTTTTTGTATCACGTACAAACTGGATCCAGAATTTTCATTGAAGCACTAGACATTTTTACATGGACAATATTTACTAATTTATAAGACGAGTTTAGAACGAGTAGAGAGGACATTTTGATTAAATATTTTATTTCATTCACCAAATTATTGGGAAAGATGAGATACGTATTGAATGGGAAAAATGATTTTTTGAACTTGTGCAAGGTCAGAAATAAAAACGTGGATAAGAACTGGATAGTAGAACTAGGATTAACCAGGATTAACTATTTTCAAATATTTAAAAAGATTACGTAGTTTATGATTCTGAACTATTTCACAGCCTTAAGCGTTTATACTTGGGAATATGAAAGAACAAATAATGTGCTAAAAACTGCTAACATTACTCTTATCATCATTATCATCCATTCCATGATAGTAAATGGTATAATAGGACATGCTATAATCCATTCTCCAGGTTAATCACAAACTCATCAAAAATCTCTTACGTAATTCTAAAGTGCACTGTGCATATCTCTCATAGTTTTACTGCACTGCGACAGCTACATCCCATTCCCATTTCATTTCATCTCTACAAAACAAACAAAGAAACTCAAACGAGGTCTACCTCGTACACGTTCTATGCAACTTAACCCTCTTTTCCAATATCCCTAAGTCATGCATAAATATTCTTACTCTCTATATCTGTCGTCCTCCCACATCCACATCTCACATTGCACATCTGTCTCCATATACCCATTTCACAACCTTCCATTCCAAGGAGAACGCACAGAGAGAAACACTATTCTAGTGTTTTTTACTAACGTGACTATTCTACACAAGGAGTGTCATATAAAGTGAAGTCTATTTTATTCGTGAATGCAAATTGAGAGACTACTATGCAGACGAAAAACTACCCAAACACAAGTATATAGTGTGCAGTGTGCGTCCACAAAACTAGGTATATATGTATAATATATGGACTTTTTTATATGCGTCTCATCATCTCATCATTCATCAGCATGGAAAAAAAGTTACTCTGTGCAGATATACAGATGTTTTATTGGTGTTTCATCACGAGCACGATCAGCTGCTGCCCCTGAGTTGAAACGTCAAAGGAAATCGTACCATGATGTGATGTTGATGATCTCCTCTCTTCTCACAAGTTTACTAACAAAGTAACGTGTGCAAGCGAGGGAACAGAGATAAAATAAAAAAAAAGTGTATTATCCTTAACACAAAATACCCACATGACTACATCTGCGTTGCTCACAAATGCCATGCTCACAGGATGAGCATAGGTATAATTTTTAGCAAAAAAACGACTGTATAACGACGCCACAAACAATGCAAGTTTAGTTTTTGCTAATAGGCGTGATCTATTCATGCCATGCAATATAATACCCATATCCAATACATGGGTATATAAAAATTGATGTAGCGTCGCACATCACATATCACACGATATATGTGCATCCATCTCATTTTATGTGAATATGCAGCATTATGATAAAAAACAGCTTTAGTCAGTTTTTCATGATAATTACGAAAAGGATGATGATGCTTCTGCTTTTTTCCCCTGGTGCAATGGAATTTGCTCAAAGACTAATATAAAGGAGTATAGGTATGAAAGTAGTATATAGAGTCATAATATTATTGCGAACGTTTACAAAGGAGGAACTCATCTGTTGTGTGCATGCCATGCAATCACAATCAGTCTTCAGGAGCCCTCGTCATAGTCAGTTATTATAGAGGATAAAAAAGACGCAGTTCAAGTTTACATTTTTCCTTCAAACAATTACACACAACACATCTCTTCCATAACCAAAATTACAAGATTTTTTTTCTATGTGGTGAGAAGATTTAATTCACCTCTTTTTGTTTTCTTTAGATCAGGTCAATTTTTGGATTGCATTACATCACATCATTCATTTTATAGTGGGAAGAGTTGTGCTACATACTTTGAGAAAAAGAGAAGCTTCGTTCAGTGTTAATTTTCTCAATTTTTTCTGTGTTCTTATTTCCTTGTTACAACGTTAAAGTTATTTGAGGAAGTAGAAAAAATGGCATCATCCAGTAACATTGGTTTTGTACGATTCCCCTGGGGTAAATTGCCCCGTTCTCCTGTCTCCTGTAAAAAGCAAGAAGGAAGGAATCCCATGGAGGTGAGCTTTCGCGATATCATGGACGAGCAGCAGAGGGAGAGGGAGAGCAGTCAGGAGAAGGATTTTGATGAGTATATTCAAGATTCTTATGTGAACGTGACAACCCCTCCTGGAACCCCTCTACCAAGAGAAGTTTCTGAGGTGGAAAAGAGCTTTATGCAAATTGAGGATCTCGACCAGGATCTCAAGTTGGTTATGAGCTTTTATGAGGAGCAGGATTTCGATGACGTCACTTACGGTAAAGACAATGTGTATAATTGTATTTGTAACGTTTCTGGACAAAGATGAAGATTTTCAGAGTTTATGATTTTGTGGCATTTCTGATTTTGCAGAATTGACAGAAGAGGATTTGGACGCCTTAGAAGATGACGACAGTGCCAAGTATTATGAAGGCTTGGCTAAAAAGCTGAGCACAGTTGTGGAAATCCAAAACATTCCAAGCCACTCCAACAAAGGGAACAAGGGAAGTAGGACAAAGACCTCTGGAAGCCTTCAAGACTCCCAGTTCCGTTTGTCAAGTAATCAAAATTGTGTGGAAAATGCTGTTGACACAGAGTCCAAAGTCGTTTTGGATAAGCTAAAACAAAAAGGGATTCTCAGAGGGACATTTAAGCCCATTCATGTGGACAGCTCGACAACCATCCTATTTGCATCGGGTGGAATGTAAATGAATGAAATAACACATTGAAAAATTGAACTTGTTTTGCTCCTTATCAAACAGCTGAGTTAGCTGTATGCAAAAATGTATCACTCCCTTTGTATCTAGGCTGAAGCGACGTGACGAGACGATAAGCAGTGTAAACACTTCCCCGTCCAGCTCGATCATTTTAAAGCTCCGCCTTCCTAAAGAGTGTGCCATCAAAGTGTTCAAAAATTCGGCAAACACAAAGACTGAACCTCAAGAAGAGGAACCAAAGCTTGTCAATGCCAAGCGAGAAATGACCTATTTGAACCGCATGACCAGAGCCGGGATTCCATGTCCTCAAGTGCAATTCCTTCACAGGCACATTCTCGTCGTGGAGTTTTTGGGGAAAGATGGCATACCTGCAAGGAAGCTCAAGGATTGTCATGACCTTACAAATAGTCGTGTCACTATGAAGTCCGCTTATGAACAGATCATTACCGTATGTACATTAACGCACACGTCATTGTCAGTCTATCATAGGAATATTTTTCCATTTAAAAACAAAGATGTACTTTGTTTAATAAAATATGAAACAGAATATGAAGAACTTATTCAAAACATGCCACCTCGTCCATGGTCAGCTTTCCGAGGATAACATTTTATGGCACAAGAGGCAACCCTATTTCACTAATGTGGCCAATGCTGTCAACTCCAATAGAGAAAATGCTCTTGAGCTTTTGTATCGGGATTGCGTGAGTGTGACCGAGGTACCTACTTATTTTTCACCTACCGTTGACAATATGTTTTGTCTTCACCGACATTTATTAGCTTTTACTATTATTTTGATAACTTTATCTCAATGAATGACTCAATGGTTTACTTGTTTCCAGTTTTTTGAGAAGAAAGGCAAACCTGATTGTCGGACACCGCAAGCCCTCTTCCAATCCATAACAGGCTTTGATTTCTCCGGTCAGCATGTGGACTGCAGTACAGAACAGGACTATGCCATTGTTTAAAACGAAATAGGATTCACTGTAAAAGGAAAAATATATAGAACGGAAGTGTGACCACTCTGTTTTAGATAGTACTAGGTTTACATATTGTAATTGATATTTAGATACAAAAACTTTTTTCTTCCGAGAATTTTACCTCTTCAAAAAAATATTAATATCTACGTTTTACATCTTATCATTTAAGTTATCTCTGGTACGTTGATTATGATTATTTATGAGTGTTAAACTTTGATGTTCATTTCTTGGAATTCTTTTTCTCGAGATGAATCATCCTTTCTAATATAGAGCTGCCGTTTTGTTTTGGTTATAAAAATGAGACGATTTTTTTGACGATATTACTAATTTTCCAAAATGAATACAAAGTTCTCCTCCTCTGCCACATTAGAGTTGCGTCTTAACCTAGTTTGTAATGAAGATGTGAAAGCGTTTCTCGTAGACATGTAGGATAACTATCCCCATTAGGAAAATCAAGCGTGAAATAATGCCCTCCTTCTTTTGTGGCAATGAACGATGGAGAATTTTCGTAGGTGGATCAGTGGATGTAGTATGGATTTGGTAATGTCAGTAATGTGTGACCGCGTGCAGCTGCGTGGAAAAAATATTAGATTTTTTTCTTCCTTTCTTACAACTTTTATTGCTTGAGTCAGAGAAACTGAGAGATTAAGATTTACTCCAGTGGATTTTTGTCAAGCTTGCGATGGTATTTGAAAAAAATGGAATGAGCATTTTTGATCCTGGTGAAGGGATTATGATGTTGAGTAACGATTTGAAAGGAGAGTGTCAAACATTTCTTTGTTTATGTGAAGTTGTCGCCGTCGCCTTCGTTTATGTTTATGCAAGAAAATAATTTAGGTACTTGAAATCTAGGTATTATTACACGATGGATGAACAAGTGTAGGGTGAGCAAAGAAAAATAATATCGTCAACTTTGCACGCTTGCCGTCGCAATCGCGCTGACGTGATAATTTTTTTTCCTAAAGATAAACATTTAAACGTCTTTTGTAGTTTCTTTAAAAGGAGATTATCATGCGTATGCAAAGAAAAAGAAAATATTTTATTCCATGTTCTTGGCTGGATCCAAAGATGCTTGCTGTAAAATTGCTTACTTCAAAGTGTACAGGAAAATAAAAACACACATGAGAGGTTTTTCCTCGTGTAGCGAGTAGATATAAATCATTTTTAAGTAAATGTCGTTATGTATAATTTCGCAGTAGGAAGCATGCATAATATTTATTGTTAGGTTTACGTTACAATTAAATTACGAAGTATATCGCTTTAAATATTCAATTTTCGAAAAATAAATTATGTATAACGCTATTGACGGTTTACGGTATTGTCCTTTATGTAATGTGATTCATATTATATTAGAGCTATAATCGATTTATGACATTCCAAGCTATAAATTGCCAAATATGTAGTTAACTTATGGAAAATGAAAAAAAAATCGTATTCTGGAATATAAATGGTATAATGATTCTCGTTTCGGAATGCCTCTTGAGAAAATGAATAAAATTAGATCGATTGATTTCTAAAGGAAGGTCTTTATATTGGATCATTATATTGCCTTAAGATTGCATATTCATATTCATAAACTAAATATCTAAACGAGAGTGACTTTCTTTCCATAACAGCTTTGAAAGACGAAACCAAAAGACTGTTGAAAAAGGATCAAGATATATTTCTGGAAGAATTTTATAGTCAACTTTATCCCTTCGATAATTTCTGAAGGGCAACACTGAAGTATGGAAGTAACATGAAAACTATTGTAAAACAAGGGAATAAATTGTTGAACAAGGTTGAAACAAGTTGTGTAAGTACCCGCGGAAGCCCATTTGTTCAAGTAAGGGACAAAAATATGTATTTTTTTTCTTCCATTTGAAAGGTTGCAGTCACGAGTAATAAAAATTTGAGCTGGATTTGGATATTTTAGATGAAATGAGCTGTAAAAATGAAGCGTGTACTTTCAGTCATGCCAGGGAAAAGGGCTACTTTTCTTTCGTTCGTAAACGTTCAAGTGCATTTCTGCACATCTCCTTAAGTCCCAACAGTCCCAAGTTGCATTTTATGATCGTCAGAGAAAACTTTGACCCTTGTACAATGAGTAAAAATGGAACATGCATGAGGAAAACGACTCACCACGACTTACATTACACACTACACCGATTAGTTTGAATGAACTAACGTCCTCCTTCTTCAGATTTATGAATGGTCAGATTTATTGCATTGAGATTTTTTAGTCCCTTTTAAAATCTAGTAGACAGCTTGGGACTTGAGGAGGGATGAGGATCATAAAAAAAGAGTGTTAAGGTCAACACTGTGACTCTGACTCATGAAAATATGTGAGCTGTGGGTGGTAGTGATGTGATGATATGAATATGAAGGAATAGATGGTAAGTATCTATGAAATGAACGTCTTTATACACTAGACGCAATCAAATATCATCGATTATGCAAAGTTTATGTAAAATACTATGCAGTTTGCATTTTGCAAGAAAAGCACGCGGTCAAACAATATGCGAGCATCCATTAATCCATGTGATAAAAAATAATCTCGTGATCTTACAATATCGATCTTGTAAATACAGCATTCTGTATTTGTTGTCGGAAAGTCGGTATATTTGGGTGATTGCAGTTGTTCCTATCGTACAATTAGATTAACGATGTTAAAGACCTAACGAAGTTTCTAACGATATGCAATACCCCAGAACAAACATTATAATATTATAGTCCTATAAGACGAGACGATGTGAGACAAATGCCTGTCCCTAAAAATAAAAACCTGCATAAATGTCATTATCATCTGTCGCTTTTTTAATACGCGCATTTCATCCTCTCTTAATCCTCGTTAGCTGAATAGAAATTACACTAAAGTAAAAGAGAAATCGAGAAGTTACGTGAGAATCTCAAAACTAACAAATTTAAAAGTAAGAAAATATCATACTTTCCTCACAATATCCACTTGACATTTGTCAATTCGATATTAAGTCTGCAATTGTTTATGTTATCGTTTCAGCATGAAAACAATTATGGTGTCGCCATCCTGGAGCCAACTAATGGCGATTATATTTTCACAAGGAGATATTTTATGTCTGTACTTATACTCTACATCCATTTCATTTCATATAGGAAAGAAGCGACATATACAACGGGGCAATAAACGAGGTTTAATATTTCGGCTAATCTATGTACATTCATGTATCTAACTAAATACATACCACATCTAACATCCAATTGCAAACCCCACAGCAAGAAAACTCTAAGTCAGGAGCTAAAAGACGGAATTCCTTCGTTCATGCAAATCCTCAAATAAATGACACAAAACGCAACAAATTGCCTCCATATCAGTCAAAAATCCATTTTTATTCTTTCTGATAGTTTTACATAAAGTGGCTACAACCAAGATAAGATTGTCCCAAAACAAAGTAGCATTTATGGTATCTACGAGAATCTCATTCTTATCATATTTCGCAAATAGGCTGAGTTTGAGTATGAAATGTCCAGCTTTACTATATTCCATTTTTATCATTATTGTAAAACTAGACTGGGAAAAATTGATTTTAATTATCACTACGATTTCCCATTGTATAGGTAAATATATTAAAATTTAATTTTGCATATTATCGCATCAAACATGCATTTCATTTGAAAAACCGAAATAAAGCATCATACGCACTACAATTAAAATTGTTGGGAATGAATAGGCTCTGCCGGTGAATTGAGAAAATCTACGCGAAATTAAATGTACCTCCTTAAGTACATGTCGATGTCGACTGTGCTCATGCAAACTCCGCCTCACAAGAAGTCGCAGCAGGATTATGTATCGCAGAAGAAGCACAAACACAACAACGACAACCGTCTCTGGAAATTACGCGTTCGCATTTTATCCTATCCCGGCATGTGCAACAAGTAGCGAGACAAAGCAAAAGCTTTGAATGTGAATCCAAACCCTATTTAAAAACTTAAGGAACATGATACTCACAGTGATAAGTGTACGCACAAGAGTCTACCTAACTGCTAAGGAGTGTCAGGAGTGAACATGAAAAACGAAAACATTTACAAACTAACAACCATAAGTCGGTCCTCCTGCGTCGGTCGGAACATGGAGAGTGGTGTATGACTTGAAGAAAATGTGTAATTTCCCTTGTTCACATTAGGTACATTACGAAATAGTAGTAAAAGCATGTCCTTATGCATGTGTGTTTGTGTATAATGTGGATTGTGGATGTCTCGTCGACTCAAGTCAAAGTTATTATGATAAAGGCAGTGTTTTTTTTGTTTCAGAAAGCTTCCAGGTCGTTAAACATTAAACCAAGTGGACGCTGGTTGTTGAATAAAAAGCGGATGAGAGTTTGAGAAGTGGTGACAGTCAGTAAAACTTGTTTGGAAGAAAACGGTTAAATCACTCCTTCTCGGTTGGTTCCTCGTCCAACTTATTGCCTTTTCTTTGTTCATCTACAAAGGGTTAATTGAGACGGGCCTTTGTGTTTGTTGTCATTGTCAGTTCGTCTGTTGAGTCATCAGTTGACAGTTATAGTTTGATTGAATATTGACGGTAAAAGTGTTGTGTGCTGGGAAAGGGTCATGTCACTGCACAGAGAAGACGTGTTGTGGTCGAGTGCAATTTACAGTAATGGAGAGGAAGATGATACCGGAAGATCCTCCTCTCGTAATGTAAGCAGTTCGGTGAAAAATGCCTTTGAAGAGCTATTGGGCAGCGAGTTGCTTGACAGCTTTCGCGACTATGAGTCGCAATTTGGATCTAATTGTATGTTCGAAAATGAACTCGCTGCTTCACCAGGCATTATGAGTACGCCTCCGTGGAACAATGAAGTGGATACTGATAGTGACTATGCGAGTCTTAGTGGAAGTGGCTCGTCTGGAGTGTGCAATAATTTGATTGGGGAATTTGGGGATCGTGATTTTGATGTAATACCAATTCAGATAAAAGAAGAAATCACGGAGGACAATGGGCTGTCATTTCCAAGAGTTAACATTCAAGGTGTAGGTCTTCATGACGGTCAAGGGTTCCGCTTCCCAATCAAACTTGAGATCGAAGAACGAGCCATGCTCTCCCCTGAGACTCTCAGTTATGTTGACAACACCGAAACGACAATCCAAAGGAGTGAGTGCCAGTACGCTCGAGGTAATATACCTGAGGTGCAGTTACAACTTCCGGTTCCAGCGTATTCAACTCCAAACCTGGCTGAAAATACGGTAAGTTTAGCTTTTACATAATTTGTTACGTAATAGATTAGTTGCATGTTACTCACATACAGCATCATGCATGTGTATGTGCATGCATGATTTGTACATGATTTCCCACTACTTCGCTGAATTTTCAACTGCTCGGTTGCTAAAACATTATCACCGTAGATAATTTCAAACAGAATATAGAATCCTTCTGCATAGAGTCTAATTTTTATATTATTAATCAATATTAGTTAATCATAAACAAATGAACAGAACTCCTGTCTTCAGTCTTCGCATTATCTTTAAATCATGCTGTTTTTTCTCTCCCTACAGGCACAGGTCTTTTATGCAAATCCATTTTATGGAGAGCAGCATCGATTTATTAAACCATCCAGCAATAAGGAAGGAAGAAAGTTGCCAAAACGGAGAAAGCAAGAATTAAAGTCGAGAAATGTTGATATTTTTCCAATCCCTACACAAAAACCGCAGAGGTTTGGCCGAGTGAAACAAAAACAGGAAAAAATCGTGATAACACGAACTCAGAAGATGGGATTTATGAATGAAGCTACCAAAGCACCTGTTGTTTCTGCTCTCCGCAATGAACATAATGATGGAGGATGGGCATCATCTTCGTTGCAAGTGCAAAGAGCAGCAGTTGCTGCTATGTACAGTGACAACGGAATGCAAGTTCAAACCCAGTTTATGTCTATTAAGCAAGAAAATCTGTCTCCTACCCCTGGCCCATCCCAGGCTTATTCCTCGGAGCTGGATTTGAAAAGAAAGGGCAGCCGTAAGAAGCCTGTTAAACGTCTTTCAATTAAAGACACGCAAGGCATACATATGTATGATTTGAGCGAAGCTCAGCGTCTCCAGTTTAACATTGACGAAGCTCGAGCACATCGGGCTCGAAATACTAAGCTCTTCCACGATCGCCAAAAACGAAAAATACGACTTAATGAGCGGATTTTCAGTCACCTTCTTGGATTTCCCGATGTATGGGCGAGCATAACAAAAGATGCCCAACTTTTCAGGGAAATTCGGGAATTATACCCAAATCTGTGTCATATGACAATTATGGAGCATTGTAAAAGTAAAATGAAGTAAATGTGTCATTTTCTTTGGTGTATTCTTGTTTCACAGTTGTATTACATTAATTTAGAGTGTAGCCATAGTCAAACTTGTAGTCATCCTTCCTTATTTTTGAATATTCATGTTTTGGTATTCCTTCTAGTACTGTAGGAATTATTGTTTAAAGTGGTTTAATTGTTGTGAGGTATATATAATATTATTCGTAAATGTACATAATCCTAAAGTAATTTATGACAATCACCTGCGCATTACCATATGCTTATGAGTACCGTTTTTACCTTAAATTGTTCATTATTATATTTGTGATTTAATGAAATTCTATTTAACTCTTTGGTCTATTTTAATGCTAACTAACGTTAAAGTAAACTTACATAACTCAACTTGAATAAATTCAGACGATTTAATATTGAACTGTGGATTAAACACAACTATGTTAGTAAAAATCGTTTTATTTTTAATACAAACTTTGACGAAAATATATACATGACTAACTAAGGAGATGATTCTCCATGTTTGGATGCATTAGTATCCTCTGACTGATTGATCAATTCCTTGTACCTTTTCTTCATTTCAAGCGTCTTCTTCGATTTGATTTCTTGCTCGTGTGACTTCTTCAGATGAAATGTTTCTTTCTGAGCTCGAACACTGTTTTCTCCATTATAGTGATCATCCAATTTTTCGATCATCATGTTTCTTGCCAACTTCCTGTTTTCTTGGAGTACTCTAGAGAGGTGGCATTTGACAATAATTCCTGTAGAATATATAAAACGTTTAACACCGGTAACGGAGATATTCTTCCAAATTCGAAGGATATACTTACCAGTGGGCTTGTGTTTAAGTGAGCAGCAATTGGTGCGCTTATTTACGTTCGAACCTCCAGGGCCACTTCCTTTCACAAACCATTCCTCCAGGTCATCTTCGTTAAGAATAGGAACCTTCGATGTATCTATGTTTGCATGCTTGAAACGGATGGATATTGATGGTAGTCCGTAAAAAAGATTATGGGGAACTGATTGCACCCTCAAACATGGCAGCAAATATTGTTGGGATTTTACGGAATAAAACAGTTTTTGAGTCACTGTCTCACCATTATGACTAATTCGTAACAAATGTCCGCCGACGTTTTTAACTATCCAATTGGATTTTGAAGCGTAAGACGCTAGCATTGTAAAAGCAGTAGCTGGTTTCAAAGTAGACGTCGCTGTGCTAAAAACTGAACACCTTTCTGAAATAAGCAAACAAATACAAATAGGGATATTTAGGAACAAACTTTTGCACTATATACTTGTACACACTAGTTTCAAATTGAATGAAAGAATACCTGAAACTGAAACTGGATTTCTGTCGCCTCTGATAACTCTCTGTTCCTCCAAAATTCTCCGCGAACTCTATCCAAGTAATAATTCTTATCGCTGTACTTCAAACTATTAGAGTACCTCAAGAGCTTCTTGTAAAGCACAAGGATATTCCTTTTCGTAAGCGTGCCTCTACTCGCCGTAACTGAATTCATGACGTTGATAACCCTTCTCCAAAATAACCTCAGCTTGGATGTCTCTACTGGACAACCAACCCTGTAAACGAAAGATAAGATATTAAAATTTGAAATTAAATGGTTCATGTGGCATACCTTTTGGAATTTTTCAGTGTCATGCATGCTACATACATAAACTATGACATGACTTACCACGAATTTGACGATGAAAGTGGGCTCCAAAACAAAAAAAGAATCTCATCAGTGAGTGAAGAGAAAACACTGAAATACTAGTGTGGCTACTATGAAGGTCAGAAAATACAATTTTTTACGTCGCTGTTATCCAAAGTTCTACTACCAGCTGCCAAGTACAGTTGTTAATACTCTAAAAACACTTTTTTAAGCTAGTGTAAATATTTGTAAAAACCCTAATAAGTAAATGAACAATCTGCGTAGTAGTAATACCTGTGGTTGTGGTGTGTATACCCAGAGCTTTCCCAGATTTATATCCCATCGTTTCAGTATAAAACGAGACAACTGCGACGTACATATACTGTGGAGTGGAATGTGAAAGCAAGACGCAAAATAATGCATTTAAGCAGTCATTCAAATTGCATAACAAATCCTTCAGAATCGAAATACTAAAAATGGTATTGCATATTGGTATTTGAATTTTGTGAGTAGTAAAGACTATATGATAAATCAAGCTTATAACGTAATAATTATTTAGTATCTTCAGCCCTAGCCCTCCTCCTAAATATCCATATGGAGTCAAAGATGCTTGTTTATTTAGTGCATTGAGTCATTGTATATAGTAGTTTTCTCGAGCAATATAATTTCTTCTGAATTTTTGAAGCGAAGATAACCAGGAGAAAGATAAAACAAATAATAAGTGAAGTCAGTTTCATCACATCATTTCTCTGCATAAAACTTACTTTGTATTATATATATTTTTTCCATGAGTTCGCTTCCGCTGTTGCTGCCTTTTGCCTCCTCTCCGAGATCGTGTTCAGATCAGAGTTCAAAGTGCTGCATTGTTTGCATTGTACTCGATCTACAATCTGCTCTGTATATACAACAGACAGAGATGCAAGTGCATATGTGTGATCCATTCATTCCATGAGATTATGATTATGCTATGTACTTTTCCCTTACAGCATCCCAATGATCCGCATCCGTAGAAGCAATAGATATGGCTTGCTACATTTCGGAAGTACCATCTCACCCTTCTAAGCCATCATCATAAGCAGAGTTGCTGACAATATAGGATTCTAATGACACAATAATTCGGTAGGATGGTTTATATATATTGCGTGTACGCAGTGATCCTTTGTATAAACGATCCGTAATATAAGTATTCCCATTCCCTTACGTAGGCATATACACAAAGGGATGTCCATATTATCAATTCTGTCAGCACATTAGGAGGTCTCCTTCAGGCTTATATCAAAATGTAAAAAACAGTTCCAATCTCATGTGTCGAAGAGCACGAGCAATTTCAAAATTCAAAGTAGATTAATTTTTTTAGCTGCGCCTGTTTCCTGAGTTTTTAAAAATAAGCGTCTTGTTTAGTGTAGAAGTCTTACTGACTGATGAGCAGCAAGCCACATTGTGAGAAAATCTATGTAAACAAAATTTGCAAAGTGCAAACTGTTGTTTATTTCATCAACTCATAAACATTCTCCTGTGTAGTCGTAAGTGTAAGTCGTGTAAGTTGAAGTTGTCTGACTGAAAAGTGAAACTGTTTTTTGTGTAAATAGCTTACTTTCAGATATTACCTAAGCTTATGCACTTTTTCTTTGGATTATTTAAGACAAATGAAGGTAAGAGATACAAATTACTTATATCCTACAGGATACCAACAATTTGAGAAAATAAAACTTGTAATTGAGAGTACGTTTACAGAAAATCATATCGTGAATATCGTGATGGAAAAAAACGCATGACACAAACGTGCCAACATACCTAGCCCATACCACACACAATTCTATATATATACTACATGTGAATATTCTCTTTCCATTTTCAAACTTGTAAATGAGGTCACTATCATTAGTTCAAGCGAGGCGGAGAGGGCTCTCGTTGGTGGTCGTGTTGTTTACGGGTAATGAAAATGAAGTACGGAAGTTGATCATTGAGTATTCCTTGTTTATTCCACAAATTATTATCATGTCATCACAACTTTCTCTCTTGACTCTTTCATTGTCTCCCATTCCATTATTCCATGCTCCATTTATTTCCATTACTATATCTCATGTACGCATTACACAATGAAACAAATATCAACGCTACGCATTCTTGTTTTTTACTGAATCTGATTTCAGCTAATGAGTACACACGTGGATTGCGCTGATTCAAATTTGTAAAGCCACCTAAGGTTTCGTTCAGGTTCAGTTAGCGTATGACCTACAAGTGGTGTAAACCAGAAAAAAAGTTGAGATTTATACCTACGCGTATAATGTAGAACAATGGGAGCGGCTCTCTCTCTCTCTGGAGATTTTTAATTGTTTATGGATACAAATCCTCCTTTTCAAACTCCCTTCTGGACGATGGGCATTTTAAGTATAGAAAAATCCTTATATCTAAATCCTGATCTGGTAAAATGATGACATTCACGGAAGGGAATTCTATCCACTTGCTCCAAGCAAGCTGACATAATAATGACAATGATAATGAAACACAGCTGTAGTTGCTACCTACGCCTCGTTGACCATACATCTCCTCCATATTTGGTAGACATGAACAGTTGGCCACTTGTACGAGAGATCTGACTTGTTTTTTATTCATCACCTCGGCACAACAACATTTAAGTCTTTTGTTATTTTCAAGAGGTAAAGTAAAAAGATTTGCATAGAAGCAAAATCACCATCTTCCCTGTATAACTTGTCAATTCCTTTTAATATTAATATATCATGTACGCTTACTCTTGTGATATTCCTTGAGAATATATTTCATCATTTTTTTCTTCACTAACGCCTTCATGGAACTGGGAAAACATAACGAAACTCCATGCTAACTATATTGACATGCTTTTGTACTTTTATTCTCAAGGAAGAGAAGATTTAAATTCTCTCGCTTCACTTTTGTGTTCCAATTTTGGGATTGCACACAAAAAATACGATGAAGTGATATAAACAGAGATGCATGTGAGATGAGGTAATCGTGCCTGCAATTCACAAATTTTACATCCATCCTTATCCTTGTTTATTTTATCTAACAAGCTGGATTACGTAACATACAAATATTTTGAAATCTTTTCCGGAATCCATTTTTTTCTGGAGGGTACATTCTCTTTTTTAGCATTTGCAAAATTATATTTTATGTAGTAAACATGCATCGTCCAAAACTGTTTTTCCCTTTCACAAAATTCCAAGTTCTCTGAAATTGGTTCCCTTCTGGAAAAGGAAATTGCAGATTATATCCCTCCCAATGCAACATTGCAAATGTGTAAAACAACGTAGACTATTTTTTATATTTAACCTTCCGTGATCGTTTTTCCTCTTAATCACCACTCTCTAGACAATAAGGCGTTATTCGCTTTGATAATGAACTCTACTCTTGACTATGCACTTGCCATTCCGTCGTGCTACCTCGCAGTTAACCCTTTATCTCGCCCTCGCCTCCATCCATATTTTCATTTACCACTTTACCTCTCTCAGATTACAATCCTGAGCATTTGTTAGGAAGATTTTTAGATTTGCAATGCTGATAACCAGTGTAATTTATAGCTTATTGGAAAAAATAAACACTTGCAGTCATTCACCATGCACCTGTATAGTGGTTGTAATCAAACCCTTCTTTTTATATCGATGCAGCATACGATATACTGTATATGACACTCTTCCCTGTACTTCCTATTTAGCCAGTTATTGAATCATGTGAAAAAAATTAATGCATTCAATTTTTATCCCTTCCACACTCGCGGATAGGATGACCCGTGGGGCATCTAACAGTAGAACCGCGACTTTTGTGATGAATAAAAATGTAAAAATATATGTGCTTTTATTCAGGAAGCCACATCGCCCATGCATAATCCCTTCACAAGAGTCACGCACAAGTACAACTACACAGCCACTAGCCACCTGTACCAGGCTAGAGCTTAATCAGCAATTAACTCTGATATGATAATAGGAAGGCGCATCCCTTTTTTTCTCGTAGGTACACACTCGAGCATATACATTTACTCACCTGCTCAAATTGCAGGTTTGTGGTTATATCGCTTTTTGTTTCATCCCCACGCACTTCATTTACCTTATCGTGAAGCAGATTGGAGGAGAGTACGGAACTAATCATGTGTGTGTTGTGCTTGTAGGTATTCGTATTCACGCAACCCTTTTTATTTTTCCCGTCTGAGTTGTTAATTACAATTAAGGGAATAGAGGAATTTATTTTGGGTCACGCTATTCCTATTCCTGAGAGGAGTAGAGGTCACTAAAGATGAAAACTGATTTGATCTGTTGATCAGTTTTTATGAAGCCTTGAAAAGATTCTCATTTTTAAGCTTCCTCAAACCATGAGAAATTGATCGTGCATTGTGTTTGGCATATATATGTATGTAAATATTTACTGGGAATGCACAGGTTTGTTTCAGGGAAAATGATTTAATGATTTTACAGTAGATTATGCATATTGATGGAATTGACAGGTCTTCCTGTTGCATGTGAAAGAGAATTGTAATTATGTTGAGGAATGGATGAAATCGAAAACAGTTAATCCCCAGTTTTAACTGTGGGGGATAATAACCACTTGGAATTAAAACTGATTGAGTGAACAGTATTTCTGTGATTTGAGAGAGGAAAGGAAAAAAAACAACCCGATGGGTGAGTTTTTTTGTCACCCTTGAGGAGAGATTATGAAGTCTTAGAAGAAAACGGGATCGGACAGAGTATTTAGTATCGTCTGTGTTGAAATGAAACAATACATATATGTAGACAACTTTAATGCCATAAATTTCTAAAAATTATTTCGAACAGATGGGCAAACTACTTTAGTTTTACGAGAATCACTCACTAATTCAGATCTTAACCATCACATATCTTTTGTATATGACTGATGTTGGATTAACACCTTAATAAAATCAATTATTAAATATTAAATACATTGGGAATTAATTTACCACTTAGGTCACATCTTTCATATCATTTAATACTTATTTTTTTAAAATATAGGCGTTCAAATTTCCAATATTTAGTAAGCTACAAACAGAATTGGGAATATATAGATTTTCACTCAAGTTCGCCATAATTCACACGCAATAAAACTTTAAATTCCAGCTAGACAACCTAATGAAAAGTTGAAGAGCCTATAAATTTAAAAAATAAGCTTTAAGACTAAAACTTTAATACAGAAGCAACACTTCAAGTTTACAGCGTACTTGCATCAAATTAAGAACTCAGCATATAAAAATCTCTTCCTGGTTTACCTCTTCAGATTCTCCCAACATAACAATCGCATCTGTCATCATTAACATAGCTAATGTAGGTTTGTTACGTTATAGTTATAAATAAAAAATGATTAGCGCACGCTTTTGCTTTGTGCGTACACAAATCTACATGCATGTAGCAATAAAAAAAGTTGCAATTTACAATGGGGCATTATTACTAGAACAAAAAAGTATATCGCAATAGATTTTCAGATTTAGCTCGTACCCCACATTATACTACTTGTCTCTAATAATGTTTTCAACTTGAATGACATAAGCAGAAAAAGATATCTCTTGAAATAATCTCCATATCTTTCAAACTGAATATGACTGCATTCATCTGATTACTACATATTAAAGCAATAGAACCTCATGAAGTCATGAATAACAAATATTCATCTCTTCTGTAACTGTCAATTGTCAGTTATTTCACTACCAAAACAAGCATTTTGCAGGTATTATGACATCAAAGGATTTTTTGTCGGCTCATAACATTCAATATGGAATATTCATGTCAAGACTAAGTCTAACAACAAATACAACATTGCACACGGTGCAAAACTGAAAAACGAAAGTTGAATAAATTCGAAACGCATGTTTTGCTAATTGCTTTTCGTTAACTTGTCTCCTCCATATGGGCATATTGATTGAAAGGCATAATAACTATTTGCTTTTTTTGACAATCTCTCAAAATGAAGTTCACAAGAGTATAATGGTTGTGACGTACGTTCCTCACCTTTTATAGATGAAAGAACTTTTTTGAATTTCAAATCGACTTTTTTCTTGGAAAAAATTCTCTGGACAAAATATGTATCCATCATGGATATCATTCTCCTTTGATAACTGTCTTACTGCGTTGCATCCTTTGGTGATTTTAGCTTTGAGACCTTGAAGAAATTATGATGATTTGCGTATTCTCCTCTTTTGTGTTATCCTGTACTGATTGGGAATATCATTATATTAAGTGCTGACAAAAGTTTTATGACTGATTGCTCTGCCTCTCTTGATGTTTTCATTATGAACTGAATAGCTGAAAATATTAAATCCTTTGTAGACAAAAAAATGTACATTTTTAGGTATCGCTTTTATTACCGTGGAGGTTGTAGCAGACAAAGTTTTTATCGTAAATTTTTCCTCCTGGTCGTGCCGCAATCACGATGGCGTTGTGTCGCGGTATTAAAAAAAGTAGAAGAGCTGCAAGGGCTTCGTAAAAATTATAATAATAAATGCAAGCATGCAATCTGTTGTCGTCTGTGGTTATGTTGTTTTGGTTTGATTATTGTTTTATTGCATAACAAAAGCCAAGATGACAAGCTAAGATCACGTTTTCACTCTATTGACAATGGACGGAGAAAAAAGTGAAGATGACCGTAAATGGAAGAAATTATACAGGGCAAAAAAATACTTTCTTAGGGAGATGATGAGAGTGCTCCACTCCATTGCAAGTGAATAATGATAAGTGATTTAGAGTATTCGTATGGACGGATATATAGTTAACGTACATTTAAGATATGGGCTTGGTGAGCCCCACATGATAAAAATATTGCTTTCAGAGACAACTCTTGCTGTTTGCGTTCCCCGAGGCAGAGTTATTTGCGAGAGAGGAGGGAGATAAAAACCATAATAAAATACAAGTCTTACACATGTAATCGATTCGGTTACTGCCGACAAGATTTTTTAAAGGGAGTTTGGCACAAAATATATTTCATTTCGTGATGTGATGATATGATACCCCTCTTGTTTTTGTTGAGATTGACCGAGTAGAAATTATATTGGAGACTGGTAGCCTAATAGCCGTCAAAAGAAAAAAATGAAAAACTTGTCCGTGTACATTCTCGTGTTGTGAGTAAGAGCCAGGAAAATTGCGATTTTTTTTAGTATTGACGAGATATGCCTAGTCAATACGAGCAAATTGCGGAGATTTGCTAAAGTTAAAAAAGAAGTCCTTCATGGGAAACCGCCTGAAGGGATTGAGAGAGAATTTAAAGCAATCATCTTCAATCCAAATCACGTTTTTACCATGCCACTACTAAAAAAGGGGTAACTTGGGCGAATATCAAGAAGATTGAGAGATTGCATGTGGTATTTTAACGTAATCGGATGCATTGCAAAATTTATGTAATGCAAATGGTATAAAAACAAGGTAAATTTGATAGACGTTTATAGATCAACGAGGAGTACGAGTTGAAAATGTGGTTTATTTCTAACATGATAATTACGAGGTAAAAGGTTTAGTTTATAAATATGTTGCGTGATTGAGATTGATCACTTGAAGTTTTAGAGTTAAATGATGTGCTGCTGGAACTATTTGGGATTTCAGTGCCTTTCAAACATTATTTCCGTTGTGAGCTTCCTCTAATAAGAAGTAGATTTTTCCCTGAAATAGTTTTGTATGTGTTGATACAAGGGTACATTTAAATGTGGTAGAGAATTGAGATTTTTAATTAAAGCACTTATTTCTTCAATAAATTTTGTTTTCACCATTTTAAATCAAAGGTACAGGGGTGGTGAGTAAAATATAGGAACACGATATTTATCATGATCTTCGTTCCCGTATCGCACAAATCATCTCTAATAGCATTTAAGGAATGTATTTTTTACTGTATTTTTTCTCCTTCTATTGTTATGTCATGCTTGCCAAAAGGCGAAAGTTGCTCAAGGGTTGGGAATGTTTATGCTGGACAATGATTTAAAACATGCGACTGAAAGATTGATTTGCAAGATGGTTGCTTTATCCCGTAAATGGTCACTGTTATCATGCACACTCATCACTCTAGCAAATTGATGAATATGCAAAAGCTGGGTAAAATAATGGAGGACATTATTTTCGTTGACAGTTTCACACAAAAAACTGCACAAATTGAGCTGCATCGTAATAATAGTAATTTTTGAGGAGATTTAGTAACGAACAAGGATGAAAAATGGGAGACAAAGTATGTGCACGTGTTTTCTTTCACAGAGATTAATGCAGGTATGAAAATCCAATGAAGAATAAGTTTTTCGCTGTAACCACCACTATCACATGTCGCACTGCTATGCTGGTATGAAACTTTTAGTATATAATTATCATTAGGAATATGAGAGGTTTTGAAATGAAGAAAATGTCAGTCGGACTTTGTTACAGAAACAATCTCGGTTCGTTAACAAAGTATCTGTTTCGAATCGCTCGTGAATACGAAATCGACACAGGCTTGGTATAATGCGTGCTTGTGCCCGTTATGGGAAATGGATAACAAATTATTGACTATGAACTTGCATAGAGATATGAATGAGTACATTGTAAATATAAAGTTGACAAGGGTGAGCACACAATTTCCCATTTCTCTTTCATTTCATTCTCATGACGCTGTAAATAGCCTTCATTGCAGTATTGCTAAAAGCTTGATCAGTGTGTGTTTTGAGAAAATAAGATTTTTCTGTTTTTTGTACCTTTATCACATATACACATAATAAGTCACAGTCATGCATGCACGCCAATTTGTCTGTATTTAGATTCGCCGAGGTGAGAATTTTTATCAATGGGGAGTCTCATCATTAAGGGAACATTGTTTACTTTCAAAATGATAGTGAACGTGTGTGATATGACCAAAAGACCTGAAGAGTTGAAGGATTGTGAATAATATTTTTCAAAGGGAATGCAAACACTGGTGATCATGTGGGTTGGTTCACTGAGTCTCAATTTGCTAATTTAGTGTGAAAATTGTGTCAAGCTAATTTAACTGCGTGAAGTATTGGAGAGGACAACACTACTATTTCTGGACGATATGCATTTGAACTGCGATATACCTATTTAACATATACATTTCACCATTTCAAAAAACACATACTAACGACGTTTCAACTTGTCAATAACTTGATACTTGATAAGGTTCAAGCCGTTGGAACAAAAATGTAGAAATTGAAAACACAAACATCATCTCGATCCCTCTACACCTACTTAAAATGGATGAGAGTAAAATGTTTATTTATGTGATCACCACTGGCGACTTTGGTGTGAATGACCACTTTCATTTGAGCTGACTCTTCGACAAATTGTTTTCCCACAGCCAGTCACGTAGTGAAAGACACGTTTACTGACAATGAGTGCATTGTAGGTTCATATAGCACACGTATGCGTACATTTTAGCAGAGATTTTGTAATCTTTTCATTTGATCTTTTAATCATAGCCTTTTGATGCAATCAATTAAAGCTCTAGTCTCAACCTATTATTTAAGTTTTTTGCGACTACTGCTCCTGCACACGTTTACAAAGAAGTTTACCATTTATCAGAGAAACAAATCGAATAAAATTCTTGTCTCATAAATGGAATCCAATATAAACGAAACGATATTATCTCCTTGTGCTTTAATTCATGTTTGTATGTGTGCATCTCAGGGAAAAAGTAAAAGTAAACTTTCTACACATTTACTGAGTGATCAAGCAGGTGAGACATGTAAAAGCCATGTGATGATGATACAATAGATGCTCATGTACTTTTGGTTATAGTCACTGATCAGGATACACAAATCATTTAAATTAATTGCTTCAAATCCCCAAATAAAAAATCCAATTTATGATTTATTCCCTTACAAAAGGCGAACTCATTGATTACAATATTCTTTTCAATCTGCCATTAAGGATTTGCGCTATTGGAAAGAAATTAAATGAAAGCTTATGCGTCGGTGACCTGTTAATTTGACAGAGTTCGAAAAAATATCCCCTTGTAGCAAGATAAGGTACCTACCACCTCACATTTTTCTATTGAACAACCACTTACCAAATGTTATATTCATTATCATCATCGTTTTGACAATTAGCGAAAATAACGAGGATGATATTTTGTTGTGTTGTTGTACAAGCGAGTTGAAGACGACTCTCGAATTTCAAAACCTGCCTTTCAATCCTGAAGGGAAGAAAAAAGGCTCTATTGTTTTCATTCACAGAAGCATACAGAAAGAAATCCCACGTCACATTATATTTTGCAGGTGGACACGCTTCTCACAATGCAACCATTCAACAATCACCTACTCTTTGAATCTTTAAGTCTGCATACATTTGATGGAGGGATGAGCATGAAATGAAATTCATTTTAGATGAGATTCTTTGTTACACGTGCACATTTCATACATCCTCTCCTCCCATGACTGACGATGATGTGCAACAATTTTTCTAGTTGAACATTATCATCCTCAGCAAAGCAAGGGTGCTGAGATGATGTGAAATGGTGAATGTTTACATCTGCATTCGCTCAGCTTTCCTGTAAAAATTTCATCATCATTTTCATTCATCCTTTTTGTTAGACCATTTTCTTAGCTAATAGAAAATTACTGAAGCTACCAATCAAATATTGTAATGAATTTTGTAAGAGTTTCAATCACATAATAACTATCTAAGCGTAAACATACCTGCATAATATTGATTCAAATCAATTTTAATTATTTTAAGGTCATCGTTTTAATTCATTTTTTCGTATACTGCATCAATAAAACATTACATTATATCTATCGCATAATATAGATTCATTGAATCCCAAATATATTCAAAATAGCGTCCATCTCAACTTGCAAATGAAGATGTAACAAACAGGGAAACTCAGACAGCACATTTTCTTTCTAGTTCTTAAGGGTAAAAGTGTAGGATTCACTTATGGCATGAGGAAAGGGTTTACCCTCTGCAGCCAAAAGACAAAAATGTGCCGTAATCTATCCCACTGCATATTCATCCATTCCCCAAAAAAAGATCTTATTCACTGAATGAATATCACATTTTATGTTTATCTCGCCATTTATTTTATTACACTTGAAAACTTGTATTTACTCCCGTGATGTGAAGACTCTCGTCTTCTTAATGGAAATCCAAATCTGCATATAAAATGGAATTGTAGGTAAATACTTGTATTGTACATGTTCCCATAAAAATATTCTATTCATTTTTTACTTCTCCTTTTTTCCATTTTCGGCTCCCCCTCCAAATATATATTTTATTCCTAAGGAAAAAAACATCTGATAATGACTCATGTCTTGGCAGAAGGGAGAGAATAGGAGCAAAGTTGAGAGAGATCACCTCCAACCACATCACGGCACAGTAATGAGGAGCATATCATACGATCATCTTGATGATGATGGGAAAGAGGGTGAAAGGTCAACGGTTTCTAGATGATTACTATATACCATCACAAAAGGAGTAAACGTTAACAAAAAAAGATCCACTCGATTTAATGTCCTTTTTTTCTTTCTCTTACAATGTAATAATATTTATTCCACAGTGACTTGTGAGAGCAAGAAGTCAAGATGAGGACCATATGTGTAGGTACACCATAGAGAATTCCACTAATGCACAAAGGCCATTTTCAAGGAGAAATATATGTCAAGCAACTGTTGACTATTTTGCCTCGTGTTGAAAAATGTTTTAGTTTTTTTCTCCTCTCACTTGTTCCTTTTGAAATGAAACAGATCCGTTTTTAAAAAGTGAGAGATTTCGTCTTCTCGACTAGACTAACTAAGTTATCATGTTGAAGGAGCGAATACCAGCCAATGACATTTTACTCCACTTGGCCACCACGTATGTGGCTGTAGCTAAAAATGTAATATTGTTCCTTGTCTGCTTTATTTATTATGAAGCGTATCCCTATAATCGTCTCTAGTGTACATCTAAATCTCCTTATAATCCTCCTCTCTGGTCGTTTATCGCTAGGAAATACATACGCAAAGGAGTTTTTTCACGCTTCGCCAAAAAAGCGGCGAAGAGTTTATTTTCGGAAGTGCATTTGTAAAATGTCTTGTGCATAAGGGTATTCAAAAGGATGAAAAAAGGAAATGGGATATTCTCCCTGCATTATGTATAGATCATGAGCTCACTCACTGTGAAAATGTCAGTATGCCCGAGATACTTTTTTCCTGTGTGAAATGACATAAACATTTGGATGATGATCTGCAATCCCTAAAGATCTTTTATTCATTCAAGTATATTCACTTTTGCGATACATGCATACTAGAGGATATAAATACAAAAACAAACTTTGGGATTGTAAACATAGAAAGAGAGAGAAAAGTCATCGCATTCTCCGTACGGGTTTATTTTTTTAACAAAATCCGGTTTCGTTCAGAGTGCATTTCCTTCTCTCTCCCCTGCTGATTTGAGTTGGCTTAAAATATTTCTTTCGGAGAACTGGCAAGTGTACAACGGAGAAAAAAATCTACGTTTTTACCTTTGGTTCATATTTTGAACAGATTTCCGGGTTCTGGTTGTTTTTCCCAATAAAAAGTCAATCAGCTCATTATCTTTTTATTGGAAAGGAGTGAAAGGACATCAGAAAGGTGGAATCTGTCGCAGTAACGAGGTTTTTCCCGGATGATATGTAGGTCGCGTGAGAACTAAGCATAAGAATAGGCAGAGAGAGGAAACCAACGCAGAAATTTTCTTTTGTTGGGTGGAACTATGTCAAAAAGTGTATTATCCTTTTTCCACCTACCTACCTGTCTTCCGGTTTTTTGTCAAGACAGCATGCAGGCTATTGACTCCTGGTTTTTAGTTGGAAATGCACATTCTCAAATATAGCTTTGGAGTGTTTGCGAAACACGCACTTTTCCTTACATAGTCGGTGCCAGCTTTCTTCCCTTCGCCTCCGCAGGAAGCCGTCAGTCTATTGACCGCTTTTTCTGCATTCGATTCAGTGAAAATAATGGACAAAAAATGTAGTCTTTTGTTAGCTTGTGTGTGGAAATTTTATTGCGATCAAATGCCAGCATGAGGTTTTATTTCGCTTTCACTCTATTGAGCTGTTGATACCTAGATGAAGTTATTGATTGTTGTATTTACTCTTTTGAGAATGAAACTTCCATTAAAGGTTCATTGGACAGGGAAAGACGTAGTTTGTTAGGGATTTTATATGCCACATGTGAGGCGATTGTGAGGCTTCTCGCGAACAGACATTAGCTAGGTATTAATTTGGCATTTTAGCCGCTTTCGTCTGGAAAATTCCTTTTGTTTCGGTTTCTGTTATCTCTGTCGAGAAAATTCCAGACGTGTTCCAGCGTCAGCAGGGAAAGATTGCTAGCAAATGTCATGAGTGAGATGGCAAGGAAAAAAACTTGAAATCTTGATCTTGAACGAATATCCTTTGAAAATGTCAGGTTAACCCAGAGCAATACGCCCACGTAGAGAGAAAATCTTATCAATTTTTTTGCTCTTGAATTCCACTGCGGTTTCGTTCACAAAAGCCATAAAACATTCCAGAAGCTGTAGAAATATTTGTAATATAGCAGAAAACTAATTTAATGGAATTCTGCACACGATGACTAAATGGAATCTTAATCCTATTAGAAAAGACACATGGTATTACGTAGATTGAGGTGTGTTATGGGGGTTGGTTGGATGAGCAAAGGCAAAAAGTAAATTGGCTTTATTGTCAGGTACAAAAGAAAAGAATTTTATTGCGAATTCCTCGCAGTCAACATCGACCCATAAGAAATCCTGTCAGTCATTCTAACGTCATCAAAGGCGGTTTTTTGCTTTTATTGACATGTGTGGCTTGTGCGACAGATTGTGGCTGATAATCCTCTCAAAAGAATCCCAACAAACGAGTATGTCCTTGAGTTGAATTCATTCCTGTACCTGCAGTCACTCGAAAAATGGTCTTGGAATGACGCTAAAAATTGAAAATGTTGTCGATTGTTGATGTAAACATGGGAAATGGATAATTTGAAGTTATCATGAAAAAATTCTTCAGATTGGATCTTATTGCAAAAAATATGTTTGTGACCATGCAGCGCAGCGTGAGTAGAGATGACGCATTACGTGTAAAAACAGAACGCAGAATGGTGATAACGGTGGCTATATATGGTGAATGGAGGATTGTCGATTGTTGTAAAGAATTCAACACGAGATGTGGTAGAGCCTGAGCTAATGTCATTTCTATTTTAATGACGTTATAATTTTCCAGAAATTTATGTTTACAAGGTTTAAATAGAGTAAAGTTTGGCAGGAATAGCCGTACATGGATTTTGTGCGTTGTTTCCGGTGACACGGATGGCTTCGTTTTCATTGAATCTATTACTTTTCCTGTTACCTCACCCGAGACCAATTGTCCCCAGTGCCTGGTTGTCACCTGCCTTTGCTTCAATTGCAGAGCATGCGTGCAGGAGACATTGACACAAAGCTTTATATCCCTAAGTTTGTAAACACGCCCTAGCATTGTTACACATTCTTTTTGTGCGCTGGTTTTTCTTAAAATTCAGTTATATAAAAACAAGTTGGATTTTGCATATGCAGATTGGAAAGTAGAAAACATTTTATTTTTGTAGCCATTGTTTATTTTTATATTTTGCTCATAAACTAGTCGTATTATTATTACACGCTGTTGGTGATATAAAACAATGTAGCAGGGAAACAGGCTTTCTACCGATGTGCTACAATTACAATTTAAAAGACGTTGACAAGCATTTAATTCCTTTTTAAACTGGTTGCCTCCTGTAATGAGGTCATTAATTCTTCGTGTGGAGGACATCATTTTTTAAGCATACATATAATATAGGAGTGCTTAAGAATATGTGCTGTGCATATGAATAATATACACTCTGAGAGTGAATGTGTGCTTCACGAGTTGACTTTATTGGTTGGTCGGTCTTCAAGTCAGTGGTCGTCGTCATCTCTTTCAACTCCACGACAATGGTACTATTTAGCATGTCAAGTGCATGTTATCTTGGTCTGAAATGGGTAAAAAGTTTTGTTGGGAATTGTCAAGTTGACAATGCCAGAGAAGACACACATTGTTCACTTGTTGGTGTGCTCACGGAGTAACTTGCTTTAGGCAACAATAAAAATATATATGTATGATAATTCTCCATTGTTGTAAAACATTTACCATGATACAAACTTTCCTTTACGATGACATTTCACTTAAAACATGAAATTTTATGGCTGTTTACTTCTCATGTCAGCGTCTAAAGAAACAACTGGGGAGACTTTCTCAAGTCAACAAGGGACGTTAATGGGAGATAGCTTCTGGGATGGGCTCATGCACAAGAGAAACATGAGCGACACAACATTTGTGCTTGGTCGATTTAAATATGCTAAATGCAATAAAGTGGAAATTTCAAAGGAAGAAATATTATATGACATTAAGAATTAGCCCTTTCCCTTCTCTTCATAATATTATTATATATAGCTGTGCGTAGCCGGAGGAAGGGTAAAGGTCAACGGCGTTTCTAACCGCAAGTCGCCCTCCTACACAGTGCGCAGCTAATTTATAAATTTATTTTTATTTGAAGGGATGTCAGTACTTCTGTTTGTAAGTTTATCTGCGAAAATATTCTGATTTACAAAGTGTAAATTTAGATATATAAGGCCGATTTTTCAAGAGACGTAATATTTGAACAGTCCCTAACTATTATTTATGAATGAAGGTTCATAAAATACACTAATTTTGATTTTTATAATAATTCCCAGAATGTTTGAACTTGCCCTAAGAAAATGGTTTGAGGCGGTTTCATAATGAAGCTTGATTTGATGTCAGTGCATCCTTTGAGGAGAACCAGATCAGAAGAATCCGTAAACTAACAGGGAATATACCTTCATAAACACCACTATAGAATCATCTGAAGCAATCAAAAATCAATGCGATAGAGAGAAAAAATCATATCTTGTTTGTTTTTCACGCACGTAGGCGTCTGGTTTCAAGAACTGCTATGTAATCCCTATCTCTTGTATAGCCTCCAGTTGTAGAATTGTATAATAAAAGCGAAATTACATGATTTTCAGTGGCACAATATTTTTTTCTGTGTAAAAAATATCCCGAAATGAATTAACATTACAAAAGAAGCTGCTAAGGTACGTCATGCACAAATGGAAAATATAATTTTACCGTTTCCATATGTGAATGACTGATGATGTGACATTAACCGTTGTGCACATTTTATCCCATCTCGGTATTTCCGTTAGATATCAAACAGCAATAATATTTTTTACACCTTGCCAAATCACATATCGCAATCAGAAAGGAATGCCTTGTAGATTATTGTCTGATTAATGGCAGATTTTGTGCAACATTACTTCATGCTCGTTCCTCAAGTTATTTTTGTGCATGACTCACCCTCAATCACAATTAAGGAGATGAAAAGCTTGCTACAATTTGTCTCGTGAGAAATAAGTGCAACTTGTCCAATTAATTATGGAATTCTTGACGTGGCAAACGTTCCGACATGATATGCCTTTTTCTCATTTTTAGATAAATGGGATCATAGAACGTGTCTTTGGTTTCAGACACAGATTCTCTTAATGCCATTTGTCACTGGGAGTAATAAAGCTTGACTGGATGCAAGTAGGAAGAAGATGAAAGTAGGTGGTACTCAGCTTTGCTTATTTTTCGATCCAACATTTCGCGCAAACAAATACGTCATCTTTTAAATCCTTGCTGGATGCTTTAGCGTATATCTTAAGGGCAAAAAAACTTAAAAGAGAGATTCACCAGAGATAATGGCTCTTGACGTTATGTTCGTGGAGATAATATCCATTTCGTAATGTAATATGGATGAAAGCCTCTTTATATGGGTGCATTAGGTGTCATCAAATCATCACCGGACTGGATTTCTCCTATCATATTACCTGTGTATATCTTCTTATTTTCACGACGTTAAGTTTTTTATCCTCTCTCAATGTTTACTCTCAATGCACCAATCACTCTCATTTGGAGAGATCTGATTGGATGTACCAATTCCCATTATTTGAATGGGAAGCAACCGGCTGACTTTGTGCATCTGTAATGGTGAGGATTTGCCTACGCGTTGAATTCCTTCTCGTTTCCTTTTTGCTTGTTTAACGTCTCATTATGATTGCTATTTTGTGTGTATAGGTGAGCACGTACAAAGAGGAAAAATCGGAGGGGAATGGAAATCGAGATTTTCTTATTCTTATATTGACACTTTTGATATCTTGATGATGATCAATGGTTCCGTTCAACTCTACCCAATTAAATGCTTGACCTCAGGATCGCGATCTGTTTTCATGTTCACAAAGTCATACACACAACGCGCCTGCATTTTAGTCATAATAAGCAGGTCCTTTTCAGACTTTTTGTACCACTTTGATGGTGCTAATGATCCAACGTTTTCTCCTTTCCAAGAGTCAGTGACCTTTATGGTGCCCGAAAATTGAGTTCCTTTCATGTGTCCCACGAAAAGGAAACGTTTTCCTTTGGGAAGGAATTGATTTACCTACTTTTGTACATGCATATTTTTCAGAAAAGGAAAGTATGCAGTGCGGAACGACGATGATGCATAGACTATTTAGGTTTAAGTTGTTTAAGGCGTATTTTATGCATGTGGCGTGGCAAACAAAGGAAATTGTTAAAAAATACATGGAAAATAGGGGAGGTTTTGATCAGCTCTTTTAGTCATCCGCTTTCCCACAAAGACTCGTTGTGTGTGGAAGTAGGGTTGCTTTGTACCTCCTGTTTTCAGCTCGCAGACGAAGGAGGTAGCTTTTTTTAGGTATATTTTGTAAGTGCATGGAAATCATTTTCTAAGCTGTTCAACTACCTTGGGTAGAAAACCACAAGCAGAATATAATATTTCCCCTTTGATGGTTGCCATTTTACAGAAGCCTCCTATTGCCATCCACAAAACGCACTTTTTTCTACCTGACCATTTCCTTGAGTTTTAGGTAGCTATTTTTATGGTTAAGCATGAAATTTCCATTTTGGCTTTGTCTTGTGAAGTATTGGGATATTTTCCAAAAACTCATATTGCTACCGGCATGATCAGCAAGTCGCCACGTTTTTACTGCCACATCATTGTTATCATTGTTATCATGCAATGTGTATATTTTGGGGAAGTGAGGTTTGGATTGGGGTTAAATAATTCCTATAAAAAGGAAACTTGTAATTCTGAAAGCGTATTTATAGTATAGACGTGTGTTGTATACTCACATCATTTTTCTCTCTTGATTGGATTATACATGCAATAAGGCAAAAGGGGTATTTTCCACAGAAAATAAAAATCCTACTCTGTGGTTGCGGTTTCCCTGTACTCTTAGGGGTTTTGTGGTTATAGGGTTATTAAGCCTTCTGCAAATGTAAGCAAAACACCGCACTGTAGACAACATGAGCAAACAGTGAATCACTCGTAGCACACAAAACATTCATCATGTTATCATCATAAGTAATCATATCATGAAATGTGTAGTGGTATCATCATGAGAATAAGAGAAACACACGCTATGGATATCTAAATATACAGATAATTATATGAACGACTGTGCAAAAATTACAGAATAATTTTCATATCGTATACAACTCATATACCTAATACTTTTTTTAGGCAGTTGCTTTGAGGATTCATCACTTTTTGCAGGGAGCAATCATGCAATCATGATGTGAGCACAGGTTATCCAAAGCCAATGTATATAACTCTCCGTTTCTTGCTTACTTCACATGATTGTTGAATTCTATATGAATAATCATAGGTCCACTGTAACTAGCCGCATTAAACGAGTTGTGGTGCACAATGAATATATATTTTTTTACCTCCAAACTTGAGAATCGAGTTGTGTGTGCCTTATACCGCATTCATTGACAATAGTCGTTGGTCGACAGAGAATACCACAAAAAGCCATTCATTTTCAAGCTTGAACAGTCTAAATTGGTTTTCTCACATGTTGCTCTCGAGCGCCAGAGTGTGTACAGGTTTTTGCACATGTGAAAAAATCAAGGTTACAACTCCTGCTCCTTTTAGTCTTGATGACTGCCTCTTTTTAGCTATTCATTTTGAGGAGGATTGTGTAAGGGAAAATGGCAAGAGTGCGAAACGCTGTGCCAAATAGTATCAACTTCGCTCTCAATTCTCAACTGAAGAAGCCGACTTGTCTTAACGCTGAGGGAAGGGCTTTCAGAGGATTTATAGGAGGTATCTTATGCTCACTGTAAACGTGTGGTCCTTACAGAACGATTTTTTTAGAGACGACGACGTGACCAATTGTCGTAATAGAAGTGGAATATTATATTGTTACCTTGCTTTGTTGACGAGAAATGATGATAATTGTGAAAAATTGCATTTTTTTGCAGGAAGGACTTGTTTTATCGTGTTTTGTAATAGGGTTATTGAATTCAATGTAATTGCAGAGGTAATGAAGAACACAAGCTGGGCACAAATGTCTCTCATGTACGTAATCTTAGGGAGGAGGGCTTGTCTGGTTGTTGGTCAGTTAGGAAATTTTTAATGTCATTATTACAAACATTTCAAAAAAAATGTGATCTTGCACCCCTTGTCTTTTTTTAATGTTCACGAACAAAACGAGAATAAAATGAGTCAGAACGGTTTTAGTGCAATTGTATATATTTTTACCGTAAGTAATCTAGGACAACGTGAATAATAAACATTGAGGTAGTCCATTTGCACCCAGTCTTGATGTTTTCATTATAATTTGCAGAAATGACTCATATTTCGAGCTGAGCGTGTAATACGGATGTAGAATTCGCATATTATGTGGAGTGTCGTTCATTGTTGTTCATTTTGATGATGATGACGGACGACATAACGATGATGAGTCGTATAGTAAAAGTACCGTTGACAGAGGAAAAACTCGCCTCTGGCTCTGTTACTTTTCCTTTTGTAATTCGTCAACAAATACTTGTCTTTCTTCTCATCAGGCCGTGAAAAGCTTCTTGAAAGGGGAGAAAAGAGCTGTGCAAAAAGAATGTCGTGCATAGTTGGCTTGAAAGGGTTTATTCCATGTCAAAGTCAGCCATGACGGGAGTTATATGGTAGCAAAAAGGAAAAGGAAACGTTAATTATTACCATTGCACCAGATGGGTTAAGAGAGAGAAGTGTAAATAACGGTGACGCTCTTGTGACGCTGCTAGTATGAATGTTGAATGGGTACAAAAACGAATATTCTTTCAAGTCATTCATCTAGCGTAGGGTGCATACATAGAAAAGGCATGTGCCATAAATGGTCATCTGGTTTACGTCATATTCTTCATTCTACTGTGCATATAGCCTTTCCAAAAGAGTTCCGTTTTTTGTTCATGAGAAGCTCAAACTGTAGTCTCGTCAACGTGGGTACTTCACACTAAGGCACTGCACACTGTATTCAGTGGAAGGCGTCGCTTAATTGAATCAATGTCCAAGATTTTGAGGTTGTTCATAGAAAAATTTGTGCAATGTTTAATGCATCACGCTGTGAAACATGAGCTAAATCCGTCATAATGATTACGTATATTGTGTGTGGTATGGTTTTTGGGTCTGGTCTGGGCTTTCCTTGTAGATGAATCATTGATTGTTTCCAAATTACAAGTTTCCATATTTGGCACCATTCAGTTTCAGTGGAAGCTGACTGTCAAGTCGTTTTCGTCGAACCAAAACCAAAATTACGTTTGCATCTTGTACTCTGAAAAGTCGTTTAGAATTTTCGGGCTTTTCATGAAGTCAACTGGGCTTCTTAATTTACGTGAAAAAGCGTGTGTTTATTTATGTCTGGTTTTATTTTGCAGAGAGATACATTTCTCAATCAACAACTGAGCAGATAACATTGAGCGGAGACATTGAAGCTGAAGAAGAATACAACGACAGTATATTTTCATTTAAAGTGTGATCATTTCCATTGTACACACTATCATTATCTGTATAATGATTTGGTGACGACAGCACAATTTTGCATGTTGAAGACAGACAGCAAACAAGATAAAGATTCTTAAAAACATTATCCTTCACTGACTACGTGAGCAGTCCTCCTTGCCCAAGTAATATGAGAGACTGATTACAGGAGAGTTTTACAGTGATGTTATAAATATTTTCCATGTTGTATTCCCCACAGCAAGACTAGTCTCATACTTTCTCGCTTATCACATGGAGATTTTCTTTTATTCTCGCAAGCTGTAGAAGAAAGGGTTGAAATTTTCATGCAATATCTTTTTATTAACAAAGCGACACACTCAAATAAAAAACCAAGTGTACAAGTTTTGCCATAGTTTTGCATGGATATTCTCAAGAATATGAAATGTATTGCAGTAATAATTTTTCTCTAGCATTATCATAATCGCCTGTGCAAACTAGAGAAACATAGGGAAAAAGGTGTTCAACTTAAAGAAGAAGAAAAAAAGTGGATAAAAGCAAACCTCTAGGAAGACTCTCAACAACGGATCTCCCAAGACAAGTTTTATAGTTGGAGTTCAGTAGTGGTAATAGGTTTAGAGGAATATACACGTTTTCGTTACTTAATCCAATATAATATACACATACATCGTTTAATACTGTATATTCTGTATCTCACAACGTTCACTTTATCCATATTTCGCTGCAGGCAAGGAATACTAAACGTACGACTGCAGTGAATTTATTCGTATAAACTTGTATTGCGGATACCTATCAAGAAAGGTATACGGGATATGGACACGTTAAAGTTAGTACATGTTCCCCTCTTGTGCGAGTTCAGTTGCCCAAGAACGACCAAGTAGGCAACACTATAGTGAAATATCGCTAGTGTGATCTTCCTCACAGTTCGTTACCACCATTCGTACTACTGGTTCACTTGTTCACACACACACAACTGGTGTCTGAGAAGGAGCCAAGAAAAAAAAACAAGTCCAGGAGAGAGGAGGAGAAGGAGAGTAGTCTACTTTGAAAGTTACACTAGCGTTTTTTTCCTCAAGTAGACAGCTTCCCCGTACAAGCCGAAGCCTCTTCAGCTGTCCTAAATAAATTTCAATTTTTGATAAGCATGCATGCATAATTTAAAGTGTGCTGTACATAGTTTGCTCCGCTTATAGTATCACATATCAGATCAGAAATCTCAGGTTGAGGATCCAAACCCAAGATTGAATTGTGTTGTGAGTGACCAGGCAGAAAAAAATAATACGAAAATGTGTGTGAGGATTTTGCATTGAACATTTTCTTATCCTGACCGTTCGACCACCGAAATCGAGCAGGGGATTTTTTTAGGTCACCGACACTTCTCGTGCAAGAAGCGTGGCGGTGGTGTGCTACGAGGGTTTTCACTCCAGAGTTGTACTGTTTCGTGTGGAGCAGCTTCAGCTTTAATACATATAATCAGATATCGTTACTTGGAAACTGGAGTACGGAAGAACACAACAGAAGACAAAACTTTGTTTATAAGCTTTAACCTGATAAGGGTATATTTGTCAACAACAAAATCATTCCGTCAGCGATAGCTGAATATATTCAAATTTTCAATCATTCACACACCATTGAAAACTAAAAAAAATTATTGTGCGAACAGTGGTCAAATAAATTCACGTGCTCCCGCTCTATTTCAAATTTTTCCTTGCACGAAAAAGTGAAGATACGAATTTTAAAAGTGAATACTGGATTTTACGCTGTGCGGCGATTTTAAATATCAAGTCGCTGGACAAAGTCAGTACAGAAGAATCTCAATTGAAACCTACCCCTTTTGATACGCACTGACTGTGATCACTTCTATTTTTACTTTTATATTTCCCACAATTAAATTATTTTAATCTATTCACCATGACCGTGGATTACTACAAAGTTTTGGAAGTCCCGCGGACCGCAGCCGTGGCGGATATCAAGAAAGCGTAAGTTTTTAAACTTGTTTTGTTTTTTACAGTGCTTTTGGCTTGGTCGAAATTCATCGACAACTGGCGATTTGGCATTTTTCTTGTATGATTCATATCATTTGAAGGTTGATGACTGTTGTCAACAAAAGACGTGTTTCCTCGAAACGAAATTATACCATGTTACTTATCCAATTATTATCAAAGCCTGATGGCTCATTATGACTATCATCTCATTATCATTACTTAAGGGAAATGAGCAGGTGTAGGCTAATCATCATCATAATCAGGAAAAGTTTGAGGAAAGGAACAAGTCAGTTAAGCCCATTTCAACTTAAAAGACTAGACACGTCAGTTGACTCTTGTGAGTTCATCAGACAGCAATTTTCTATTCTGGGAAGGGTTGCCTACTTCAAAAAATTAAATAAGAGTGACAGCAAAAGATGAATGAAAATGTATCATTTTTTCTCTCAAACTAAGTTCAGATTTTGGGGAAGTTGGCATCTTGACAAGTATTGATTAGGGAGTATAAAGTAGGAGACGAGATAATCATTTCTCATGACATGACATTGGTTCTAGAATATTATTGTATTTAGCCCCGATTTCCTTCATTAGGGAAGACTAAAGTACATCAAATTTTCCTCAACCACATCTAATCCCATTTTATGTTTATTATGTTAGCCCCTACTCTTCCACTATTGAAGCTCATTTTATGTCAGGGAGTAATCTTCTCATTCATTCTTTTGAAAATGTTACACTTTTTCCTCCTCTCTCGTCTCGTCGGTGTGTTTGGTTGATAGTTACATGAAATGGGAAGGGTGGCCGGTAGCCATACACAAGTCTTGGTGTTGTTCCCAATATTAAATTAGTATTGATTAACAAGAGTGGAGGAACGAGAAGAAAAAAACGAGGGAGATGTGCACAGTTAGTTAGTTGATTTCTCTTGTGAGTGCCTGGCAGCATTATCGATTTACTTTGTTTATGTCATGTGAATCTCGTTTTTTATTCTTCTCTTTGGTTTGCTACATGCATGCCATTTAGCGTCTTAAACATTTTAACTTCCTTCCTTGCATGGTCTTGTATTTCGTCGTGATGCTAAGGTTAATTGAGTTCGTCGAACGAAGAAAAGTGAATTTGCTTTTAGTATTCATTTAGCGTTCGTTCTTCATCAGCATCCACTTCACAACAGAGAGATCCCATATCGTTATATGACAAATGAGTATTTTGTCGTAAACCGCAACTCACGGTTTTGATTGACTGATTGATTGAATGATTATATTTGGCAATGATGGACATACACGCGGTATGAAAGTTGACACAAGGTATCGCCCATCTAGAAAATGTGCGTTTTGTCTTTGGCATATTTGATTGTGGGAAAAATATTCTTTTGATTGGGGTCCTCTCCCTCTTCTATTTCGTTGGTCCTTGGCTGAGGCTTATTGATTTCAAATATGAAGCGCCTAAAGAATACAGACACACACGGTGCATTTGTTAGAGAAGTAGCTTTTAGTTGTGGAAATGTGGGACACGCAACAAATAGAGAAGAGGTAGAGAAGCCAATATCCTCCAAACTCCAAACTAAACATTGTTATCATTAATGCACATCTGCGAGCCAACTCCCCTCGTGTTTGCCTAAAAGAGTTTTTACCTTTCGCTCGTCAAGCGTGGCGTTGCTATTATTAGAAGTAAACTGTTGTGGCGCATTAGCATGCATTTGGGAAATTATTCACTTTCAGGAGGAATTGTCTGTTTTTGTATTCATCGCCAACAGTGATGAGTTTTCCAGTCTGGCATATTGCACATATACTCTGCTTAACAATACAAGTGTTCCGAGCTTGACTAGCCCTATATATGATTGGATTATAGTAATACATGGTAAAACCAAAAATGTGTTCATTAAAAGCAAAAGGAGTAAATCCCATTGAGAGTGCGTATAATAATGATATGCGCTCGTAATCCGATATGCCTCACCCGTCCTGGTCTGGTCTGGGTATGAAAAGCTCATTATCAGTGTAATCTGTGAATGTATAATACCAGACCAGACCTACACAATTGAGAATTGGGGTCATGCAACCTCTTACAAAATTGGATTTACAGACAATTTGCAATTCCAGATCGGTAATGAACCAACTTATATTCTATTAGGTTTATAGATATGTAGACACTTATCGATCAATCAACTTTTCACATTTTAGGTATTTATTGAGCCTGACCTACTTCTCCGAGAGTTCTTTACCGAAAAAATGAATATTCATGGATAGCTTGCACATTTGCAATAATTCTTGGAAAAGCACGTCGCGTCCTAGTCTCGTTTGGCACTGGCAATTTGGCAATGGGTGTTCTCGACTATAATGGGGCATTTCAGGGAACAATGGAGTTTATTGTTTGTTTACTTTTTCAAAAAGTTCCCATCATTAGCATGTCTACATATCTTGCTCCAGTGTATTTACTTTGTGGGAGTTATGTAACCTACATTAGCCAACTAATGTAACAGTCGGATGGGGAAAATTAGGACAAGTTGTTGACATCCCATGGCCTGTCACAGGTGCACCGGCATTATTAGCTGCATGCACAACAAATTATTTATTTCCATTTCATCTCAGTATTTTTCAGATCTAGGTCGGCATTCCTGCTTCATTGATTGACAAGTATCAACAGAACAGTTCTATGTTTGTTTTGCATAACATATTTTTTGCAAAGATCTTGAGAAATCTAATAAATATGTGTTTATCAAAAGCGAGATGAAATAATAACTCACGACGATTAAGGAACTATTTTTTTAAAAAGTTTCATGCATTAACATAGAGTTATCACTTGACATCTTAAAATATTTGAATTGGCAGTAGACGTCATTCAAGATTTTCATACAGTGTCGATTCCTCATTCTCCAAACACACGAGCACAATTATTATTTTGATAATGCATTCTTAGTCGCGTTGCATTGACCTTGAATTCTCCCTATAGACGTCTGCAATAACGCAGTTGAAGTTGTGTATAGACGTACATCTTTTGCAGTCACACCTATTCCATCAGACAGATTTACTTGTATGATGTGCAAAGTACAAGACTAGTAGTTCTTTAGTTAGCACTTGAATAATGGAACAAGAGCTGACTGAGTGATTTGTCTTGTAAAATCTATTTCATTACTATTCATATCAGTTTAGCACTCCACAATTGTAATTCGCATAACAATGTGGATCGTGTGGTTGAACAAATGAGTTTTATATGATTCCAGAAGTGAATTGAAAAGATATACGATTATGATTGGGCGGTTTGGACCAAACTATTGTAACATGGGGCTCCCACAATGCGTCACAATTCAAAGTCAAGCATGTCACATTTTTGCTAATTTTACTAGCTATGAATATGCATAGGGTTGGATAAACGGAGAAAAAAATGTATAGTTTATGGAAGTGACCACTCCCCTTGCGTCTTCCAATATTTCATTCGAGCATTTTATACTTTTTTATGTGGATGAGGGTCAATAAGTTAGAAGGCTTGTTGGAATTGGTGACCTATGCTATCACGCTGTCCCGTGTTGTCCAAAGGCACAAAAAATTGAAAGGATGCATTTTTTTGTAAAATGTGCATTGTGAAGTTGGACAGGTGTCGAATAACTTTTGAAGCCAAAAATGTATGACAAGCCGATCCCGTCTATAGCCCCGTGTGGATAGAATTTACATAGTCTACATATTACATCATCCTCGTTCATCTTCTTGTCACTGTGACCCTGGCAGTGGCAGTACTCTCACAATTTTCATAGCTAATTGTAAGCTCTGCAACAGTCCAATCTTCTTTAATCACATTACATAATGGAACATTATGGGTATATGAGTATACTCAGTCGTGAAATCAAAGTCGACATAATGAGATGATCACGGGGATTGGAGAAGGTCTTCAAGATTTCATAAAAGGAATGTGGAAAAGAGGGACTAAAATCACTCATTTGTTTAATGATGATGGAGAATGAAATCCTTTTGTGAATAGGACAAATGTGAAGTGTTTAACGTAGGCTGGAAATAGAATTGAAATATTGAGCAGGATGAGTCACGAGGACTACGAATAATTCATTGGTCTTTGATCGTGGTCATGAACACGTTTACCTTTCGCAAGTCGTCATCACGGTTATTGTTGTAAATCCTACTAAGATCATGTTGTTTTCGTTGAATTACCCACGCGAAAATAATCGGATCCAATAATGCGGTAGCAAAAATTATCTGATCTTGATTTGCTGATTAGTTGTCCACTTGGGTCATCATTTGATTACTTAATTTCCAATGACCATTTGTAAGCAACAGAGAGAGAATTCACGTAGGTTAAAAATATTTTATGTTAATTGTAAACACATAAAGCTAAACATTTAAATGGTTAGAGTACTAACTTGAAGAGTTCTCCTCTCTCCTTGTCCATTGGTCGGTGGCAGGTTAGTCGGAGCTCAAGACAGTTCATCATTCTGTGAAGCACTAGCAATTATTTTATGTCCTCCCACACATCCACATCCTCTCCACAATTTACAGTGTACACCTGCACTGCATGTGACCGAGAGAGTCTCTCCTCCGTACCTGTGAGAAATTAGAAAGGTGAAGTAAAGAACGGCCATAAAATTCAGCTAAAAAGTTTTCAGCTGAAATGGAAAGAAGAAAGTGTCATTTATTTTACAAATGTATGGTGTGATGTGGTGGTGTGTAGGCTTTACCTCTGGGGACGGGGGATTTTTATTGCATTCTCCATTTTGTCTGTAGCTCTGGTCTTATTGAGTGTTCCCTTTCCTTCCTCCTCAACAACGCAGCAGAGGATGATGACGGACACGACGTTTACGTTCTCCGTAAAGCAGTCACAAATCACAAACCTTCCAAGAAACCCCAATCATCATAATGTTTGCAAATAAGCCGTGATTTATGATCCCATCTGATCTAATATGCTACTTGGGGAAGTAACTCGGGATCTAAAGGCTATCGGGTTCTTGGGGAGGGTAAAACAGAGGAATGCCAAAATTCATGAATAATATATATCTCTCCCCGTAATAATCACGCGACTACATCAAAAGGAATCCCAGAGAGAACAAGATGACCATACGAGCTTGGAGATTTTTGGCTGTTGCACATTACCATTTGTGAATGATTCATGCGCTCACATGTAGCACATCGTTTTTATGTTTATTACGTGTATCGTATTCTCTGTACGTGTTGTGGTGTTTTATTGTAGAATTATCAAGTAGAAGGAATCATGATATCATGCACGAAATACAAAGAACAACGGCCACTGGCCAAACATTGCATAGTACTTTTTATACTTGTGCAATTTTTTTCCGCATAACAATAATCCATGTCAAGTTCAAGCTTCCAAAAAAGGAGTAATATTCCTTTGAAAAGAGGGCTGATTTTAAACTTGACTTTCCTTGCCAAAGCCAAACCACATGAAAAGTTGAAGCTCTCTACGAGAGGATCATGTTGAAAGAGCATTGTAATCATCTGCTTTGAAATTTTAGCATCTCTGTTGAATACACTGTTTGTGGATTGTGGGGATAGCTATCTCGGTAAAAATGTGGGTTGTTGATATTCATTCAAATGAAAAAAAATAAGAGAAGAATAGTTTAAAGCTGCAATATTAAATATGAATAGGGAATGATAATGATGATATGATGCTCTCATTGTGCTTTCGCGTATTCGTAAAAAGTAACGTAATCATCATATCATTTTCCTTTGCGTGGATGTTTGCTTTGAAATCCCTTTTGGCCACGAAATGAAGCCACCAGAGAGTGATTCGTACTCGGTCAGAACGGACACATTGCATGATGCTGTTTTTTTCGCGCTAGACTGAAATTTCATTTCATGTAAACACCCACAAGGAAAGGAATTTTTAGAGAAAAAATTCTTTTAGGAAGAAGCATCTGCCTCAGGTTTTCCTGCTACGCAGCTATTGACCCGATCAATTCCGCCCGTCGATGAATATTTCTTTTTTCCGCAAAGTGTTTCTCAAGTGGGGTTTTCTTTGTGTTTACGCAAATAGCTGTGGCAATCTCATCGGTTGTGTTTCAATTGGCATTTAGGATAAAAAGAAAAAATCTGATTTTTTGGGGCTTTCAAGAGGATCTAAAGAGAGGAGATTAAAGATGGAGTCTTGTTTTTTGCAATAGCTTCTTTTAACGCAATAGCCAAGCCAATTATGGGAAGATGCTATCAGCAAGCTAACAAAGGGCTTTAGTTAGACATCGTTTTCGGCATACGTAATCCCTTACTTTGAAGCTTGTAGAGATTATAATGGGATGGGGGGAATATTTTTTGTTTTGTTTTTGGGGTTGATACTGCTTTGGCTTTTCTCTCGAGAGTAGGATATTTTTTCAAAGATATAATGTGACTGAGGAAGAGATGAAAGCGAGACAGGTGTAAATTTAGACTTTGCAGAGGTACCCGCCCCTAGCATTGCTACCCTCTGCGCAGTACAGATTATTTTCAGCAAAGTCATTTCGGATCCGGCGCGGAGACAAAGTGGAATTGTTGTGTAAAAAAATTGCTTTTGAGTTGAGGGTTCTCTAGTCAATAGTAAACAGCAAGGCTCATTATCATTACACAAATGAGTAGACAGACTGTGAGAGTCTGAGAGTATTATGTTATTTGTTGAAGTCATTGTTAGGATTAGCATAGCAAATCGTCATGCATGTACCTTGGCAGAGGTACCTTTTTATAGTAAGGTTGATAACAATAGAGTGACCATAATACTCAAAGGATAAAAGCCGGTTTGCCAAGTACTCGTAAATATAATTTAATCTTTGAACACGTTCACAATTTCGAAGAACCCATTTGCACGCAGTCTCAAGTCTCAAAGTCCGGTAACAATCTCCGGCTGAGATTTTCTAGACGTGATGCGCCATGCTGAGATCTTTGATATAAGCTTGGGTAAACTTGCATTCTTCCAGATGCGAAAACTTGTCTCGTATTTTATTTCGTATGGTGTGCTCATGCTCATCTGGATTTTTAAAAAAGATTATTTATACTCACAAGCTTGACACCTGTCTTTTTATAGAAAATGGCAAATTATTCCTAATAAAATACCAAGTTGTGTAATAAGCATATTAGCAGTAGTAGAGATATAGTGACACTATTTTGTAGATAAGAGGTATTTTCGGAGGCGTGAAAAATGTCCTAATAAACAGGGAGCGCAACCGGCACCGTCTTGTTTGAGCGATCAAGGAGGAACGTTATGGGCTTCACAATTGTTGCCATTTTGCATTCATTCCTGGGCGAATGCCAACCCAAGAGGAAGATAAGCTTACGCGGATTCGGTTTGAGTAAAGTGTTGCGTTTAAAAATTATGATATTTCTCAATCGCCAATATGTTATGCCTTTTGCTTTAGCTTTGCAACGACGCGAGACGATTGTATAAATAGAAATGGAGAGTCCTTCATTAGACGGTGGAGTACATATGGCGCATTTGGAAAAATACCGGTTGATCAGCAAGGTCATATTAGAATGGTTGAGTTGAAAATGTGTAGATTTTTTATTTAAAAAAACTAGTGTGATTTCAATCTCCTGCTATTTGCCTTACATTCTACATGTCATTACTTTTAATTGCGTATTATAGTCAGATAATTAGTAAAGAGTTGCACAACATT
Organism: Sinodicranocentrus sp. ZH6; assembly: GCA_027743935.1. NCBI lineage: Eukaryota > Metazoa > Arthropoda > Collembola > Entomobryomorpha > Entomobryidae > Sinodicranocentrus > Sinodicranocentrus sp. ZH6. Next base: position 61,561 of record JAHZNA010002311.1, read on the forward strand.
ATTTTTTATTATGTAATGTATGAAGTAATGTGAAAATGGACGGAAAGATTGTTGCAAGCTTAGATAATCGTCCTAAGGGTTTTGGAGTGGAAAAGAATTTAAGTATCTTAATCTCATCTCAAGATTTTTTTATTGGATCATTGTCAACACAAAATTTTGGCTGATGAATGATGCCAGGATAAGTTGCTGCGAGCAAGGAAAATTCATTAGCCATGTGGACTCATTAACGTAGGTAGAGTGTGGAGAGGAAGGCATGCATGTGAAATAAGAGTTTTGACCGAATTAAATTCATGACAAAGGGTTTGAGGCTATTGAAGCAGAATGAA